>JALLBJ010000017.1:0-129861 GCA_036940105.1 Skeletonema potamos
CGCTGGATGTGTAGCAAACTGCAGCACAGGACCGTGCAGCACAGGACGGGTCCTACAGCCTTTAGCCTTTTTCCACAGAGAAAATGCAATGCAACGAGCAGCAGCAACACATCAATAGCCGCCAGCAGCGAAAGTTGGCATACCGAGCTAGGAATCGACTATTATCAATCCATCGTGATGCCCAAAATCTGAAAGCGCGTGTTTACTCCACTCTAGAGCAACACCACCATGATGATGATGATGATGATGATGCCTCCTCGCATACATATATACGGCGAATAAAATCATTTCCTTGGCTGCCCAACAAGAATTGTGGATCATGGTACCTCCCTCCAGACGATATCACGACCTCTATAGAAGTATACTTCAAAAGTTCCGATGGACATATAACTTCCGACTATGCTTTCTCGTTAAAACGATTAAACTTGCCCTTGATAGAACTATTGCATCAAGTGAATTCTTGTTTTCTTGTCGACTCTTCAGTGCGCAAGATTCTACCAGATAGTTTTTCAAGAACGATACCAGTTTGGTGTTGTGTGATGAATCGGATAGTTCAAAGGTATCGAGAGGAGGAGCTGCTGCTGTGTGATGAGAATAATACCCACGGATATGATGCTGCTGACAGGGCCCAATGGGATACGTCGTTGTACACACCTGCATCCATTGTTTCTCCAGTAGAGTATGTGGAGATATTAGCCTTGATTGATTCTAGAGTAGAACTGTTGTACTCAAGCAAAGCTATTGTAAATCCGTCCTGGTTGGTACGCACACTGAACAAACCCTTGAGACCAATGTGGATAGCAGAAGGGCAAGTTCAAAGATACACAAACTCACTACATTTGAGTAGTTTTGATGATGGCAACTACTTGACAATTATATGTTGTAATCCTTCCTATTATTCCGAGGGAAGCAGCGTCAAGAACCACATTCATTGGGTGAATCATAGCAACAGCAATGATGAAACAAGGTTTGGGTACTATTATACGCCCGGAGCTGCAGATGATGACTCTGAATGGGGTAGAAATCTCTCACCAATTTTGTTTTGGTCCAACTATGAGCAGCTTCTTGCTCCTAACCTTGCTGAAGATGACACTGATGCAATGATTGATGCAATTCTTCAACGCACGAGAGATAATCATTTGACTTGTGTTCTACCCAACGTAACGGAATATGCTGACAAGATTGGCAATATAGATCTGTGGATTGGAAGCTATGAAGCAGGCAAGCCGCCAGATTGTTGGCTCAACTTCGATGCTGTTCTCAACGTTACACAAACTGACTACACTGACATTTATGATTCCATTACGCAACAGCGAGAGAAACACAAAAGGGAGTGTTTCTATTTACAATTACCAGTTGCGCAAGGAAAGAAAGACAAAACAGAGTTGGAGCGCTGGATGCCTATAGGGTTAGTTTTTCTTATTCATCATTTACAACAAAAACGACGAGTTTTGGTGTACGGAAACAAAGGTAGAGATCGGGCTGTTGCAGTTGTATTGGCGCTCGTTGTGTTTATATGCCCTCCTACATATCCGTTGAAACTGAAGGAAGATATCCATGCTTTTAATCTTGATTCCTTGGCCCGGCGTGGTGGTTCTGGGGACAATATCTTATATTTCCACTCTGACCTTCGCCTTGATGTGGTGAATGCTTTATTGAAAGAGAACGGTAGAGACTCTTTTCTTCAATGGATGCACACACGCAAGGAGTTGCAAGCGTTGCCGCAAGAAACCTTCGCTGATAAAGAAAGTTTGAGAATATTCCTTCAGCTGGTTGCTCAATACAGAGAGAATGCCGAGCCAACTCGATCGACAATGCAAAAGCTAAATCGCTTCTTCATGTCAAGCAGCATGTACCGTCACAATAATAAGATTCTCTAAATACATATTTATTTATGAACGAAAAACAGCCTCTCTACTGTATGTCCGTGTTGATCAAATCACTGAAAGCTCCGAGCAAATTGGGTACGAAGTATACAGACACAATAGCGGCCCCAACGAGAATGGCACCGACTTTGGTAACCGCCATACCATAGGAATCATCGCCGTAATTTGGTATATCGCCATCCGTTTTTTTCGTGGGTTTGCCGATTGGTGCCTCAGTGGGTGGCGTCTCATAAATCTTTGGAATCATTTCTCCAACAAGTTGCTGTCCATCAACACGCACTAGGTGATGGCCAGCTTCTTGCATGGCGAGAGCGCCAAGTGACTTAGCCTGTGAATTGTATACAATCGCGCTCGATGCAGGCAGGGGTTTATCAAAAAATCTGTCCTTCTTCATGATATTCACCGTGGTGATGTAGTTACCGAACATGTACTGCTTAAAGTCTCTCAACTTCGTGTTGAACTCTCTTACAACTTGAGCTTGAAGTATCTTATGAGCCAAATATTTCTCGTTCTTTGCTTTTTCCTCTGATTCATCGATTTTCATTTGGAAGTAGTATTTATCAACCAGTTTCATCCAAGGTCCAAAGAAAAGATACACCACGAATCGCAGCGTCCACTTAACGATGAGACTCCAGGGAACAAACAACGCTAGGACAGACAGTAAAAAACTGAAAACTGCAATCCAAAACGATATGTAGCTCTCTTCCCAAATGACTATGTTCTTAGTGATGCGCAATACTTTGACAGTAGTGCCCAACCACTGATATGCGGGATACAAATAGGTATACAAATATTTGTATCCCGCTGTCGTCGGGTTCAAAGAAAACCCTTTCTTCATGATAGACAAGTCTTCCAAGTCTTCATCAATATCGGCAGTTTCTTCAAATTTTTTCCAGTATTCTTGTTTTTGTTTTTGGTATTCCAAAGCTCTGTGCTCGGCGTCTGCAACGCGCTTCTTCCATGCTTCCTCCCGTAGTTTGATACGTTCAATGTTTTCATTTGGTGCAATATCACGAGGTTTTATTAACCCGTCACCACAGATGAGAGCCCAGAAGTAATGCTGAAAGGACTTGCACCTGTTCCACGGGTCTGGCCAACTTGTTCGATATTCCATCGTAGCAATAAGGATCCATCCAATGCTGCCAAAGAAGAACGAAGGCATCAAATCAAGATTTTCAACAATGCTAATCATTACAAGGAAAGCCATCAATGAATGAAGTGGTACTGACACGTCCACCCAACTAATGGACAATGATGTAAGCCGAAGTATAGGGACCGGAATGGTTGTTTTGCTTCTCCACAGTATTAGGCTCTTTAAAGAGTCTTCAAGGTAGTAGTAAATTGTCAGATACTCATACAATTCTTCCATGTAATATGTAACGTTCCAAATGTTGAATTTCTTCATGTCCACCTTGCCATGAACTGTTTGATGCATTACCTTGAAATCTTTTTTGGTCTCAATATTAACATATACAGATTCAGGGTACCGAAAGTTTGAAAGTAACAATGTCCGCTCATCCTCTAGATCCATCCTCAGTCGAATCGTAATAGTTCCGTACTTATTCTCGCGTTGATTGCACTTGGCAGTAGGGTAAAGATTGTACTTCATTGTGTATACCATGTTCGGAATGAAGTTCGTAAGATCGACAGTCACTCTGCCTATCAATTCATGGGAAGTATGAGGATCTTCATCAAAGACGCCGACGAAAAGCTGGCTGCTGGTATGCATCATGTTGAATATGAACGCACGTCGAGACCATGGCATGAACCGAGGTGAGAGACAGTCATCAACAGTGTGAGTCCTTGCAAAGCAATCTTCATACACCAATGACACAAACGCATCCGATACGTTTCCAACTCCAAGACTTGGGTCCATGTTCGGAAGTCCATCACATGAAATCACTTCCACGAATATCTTTCCTAAATTACCACTCCCAATGTCTAACCAACTATGCGATGGCTTCAATGCTTCCTCATCGATTTGTTCCTTTGTAAGCCACTCAGTTTCAACCTTTCGTTTTGGATCGGGTCCAGGTCTGACAAGGTACTTTGTCTTTCCCTTGTCAGGCCCAGTCGCTTCAGTCTTCTTGTGAACGTTCATAAACTTGTTCAGAGCACTCCCACCAGTTTCTAACGTGGGAAGAAGATCATCGGGCACGTTAGAAATTGTCGTCTTTTTGCTCTGTTTGTAATTCTCCAGGAAGTTCAAGTCGTGTTCAGTTGTCCTACGAACACGCAGTGCCACCTTGCCCTGATTATATTGCCTCTTACCCGAGAGAGTCTTCAAAGCGAACTCTTTCCTTTCTCCGTTCCACTTGTAGATGGTTCTGGGTGAAACACTGAAGGCGCCCAGACTTTTGGACTTGCTCTTAACCTCGAAAATCAAACCATCGTCAGCCTGAAACAGCTCCAAGGCGTCTACCTGAAGAATGAATAGAGACTCCTTCCGTAACGTCCAAATTGGATTTTTGGTATTGGATAGAGATTCGGTCTTGTGAATTTGATGTTCATTAAGTCTAACAACAACGTACGGATCTGGATTTTGTGTCGGAAGATTGGTTCCAGATACGATATCAAATAATAATGATAATTGTTCCCCCTTCTTCAGCTCAATATCACCCAGTGCAGCCTCTAACCTAGCATTCGCTCGACTCCCAAGAAGTTGTTTCTCCTTCTCAATAAACTGACAGAACCTTGTTGCATCTTCTTCCCTATCAAAGATGAATTCTCTCCTCAGATTAAGTCCCCTAAAGAGAAAGGTAACAATCACAGTGCGCTTCTTCTTTTCTATGATGTCAAACCTCGTCAGTGGGATTTGGTACTGGGTAAACCAGTCTCCAAGACCATACACCCCATTCGATGTCTCCATGAATTCATCATTGGATGTTTCCGTGAATGAATTTATACTCGCTACACCGTCATTATCGGCAATACTATCAAGAAATGAAGCATCTGTCCACGAACGATCCGACGACTCCTTCATACTGCGATGATGATGATGATGTTGACGATGCTTGTCCTTTTTTATTTTTCGACGGAATAATGTCTCAATGGGGTTTGCTGCCGTATTCATGAGTATTTTAATATAACATATCTCCGGTGCAGTGTCTTGATTGTTGTCATTCTTTTTGCCTGAATTTTTTGGTGATGAATTTTTTGGTGACAATAATGATGATGATGATAATGATGTACCTAATATTGATCTTCGTTTGTTTGTCGATGATGAAGAAGTAGTAGGTGCTTCTTTTTCCTCCTCCTGTTCCTCGAATTGAGGAAGGACCTTATGTACCTCCACAATTACACGTCGACGTCGATTGCTGGGTGTAATCTTGCTAGGGAGGTACCTATCTTTTTTAGAGCTAATTGCCAGCGGGTAGGTGATTTCGAATGTTTGGCAGTTCTTTGGTGTGGTCGTTGCCGCCTCCACGGTGCACGACGTTGGTGACCGTAGATTTTCACGTTTGACTGATGCTGGGCAGGACATGCTGGGGATAGACTGCTCGTTTTTTTTTCCTGCTTCAGCGCTACGATTTTCAGTCGATAATAGATGCGCGTATCATCTTCCCACTTACTACCCGCAGGCTAACGCCGCCACCAAATCCAAGTTATCTCCGAGCCGCCGCCTATCAGGAACTCAAATATCAAATATCCCGGCCAACGTTTCCAGACGTCTGTGTCAATCCGCCCCTCTCCCTCCCTCTCCGCCCGCCCAACCAAGTTTTAGTCTCTCCCGCCACTACGCTCCGCACTTTTCTCCGAAGATCCAGCGTCCTCATCTCTCATCTCCTTCTCCTCAATTCTTCTTCCCTGTCCTTTGTGCGTCATCCTATCTAGGTAGGTCATCCTCTCGATCGATTTCAAAAGATCTCGCAAGAGAACTCCTCAATGACATCTCTGTGTTGGCTCATGAAATTCAAATATGATACCGACATAAATTCCACGCCAACAAACCATTTTGAATTAGGCAAAGTACACATCATCATCATCGTTATTATCATGAAGATCTACCTGAGCGCCGCTGCCTCTATCGGGCTGTTGGCACTTACAAAAATTGATGCATTTGTACCATCATCCTTGACACCGCTTCATCGTCACGCAGGGAGCAGCAGCGCCACCACCACCACCTGGAATGCAATCGTGAAAAATTCTCCATTGGCACAAAAACACCGCCAAAGGAGAAGCAACAACAGCAGCGGTATTACAACACGAAGAATGGCAGCCGACAGTGGAGACATGTTCGACTCCACACGCTACACTGAGGCTGCATTCGCCACACTTGCGGCATTACCCGCCTGTGCCGAATCATACTCCGCCACAGCCGTCGATGCACCCATGTTACTCTCTATACTGCTAAATCCAACCAAGTACCAAGCCTCGGAGGCTGCACTAAATGCCAAGGCGGTGGCAGTAAAATTATTAGAAGATGCGGGGGTGGACGTCGAGACATTAAAAAGCGGTGTGGAAGATTATTTGGAACGTCAGCCCAAGGTTACCATCACTGGATCTGATCCTAGTAAACAAAAGAGTTTGGGTAATGCATTAAAAGATGTTATGGAAACTGCTACCGAAATTAAAAAAGAATTGAAAGATTCGTACATTTCATCGGAGGTACTACTTTTGGGTCTGTGTGCCAAAGATACCAAGTTTACAATCAAAGCACTCAATGAACAAGATATCTCTCTCGATGATATCAAAGCAGCAGTCACCGCCATGAGAGAAAAGTCTGGTCCGGGATCTGCCACCGGTGGAGGAGGAGGAGCTGGACGTGTCACCTCACGCAGTGCCGAGGGATTGTATGATGCACTTGACAAGTATGGAATTGATTTCACACGACAAGCGGAGGAGGGCAAGTTAGATCCCGTGATTGGGAGGGATGATGAGATTCGTAGGGCCATTCAAATCTTATCACGTCGTACGAAGAATAATCCTGTTTTGATTGGTGATCCGGGTGTGGGTGAGTAAGAGCATTCGTTTTTGTATATAACGAGGATGATAATAATGATGGCGTCCGATGAGTTTTTGTTAGATTTGTATGTCCGAATTTGTGTTTCTTACGCATACAAACTGCTTCCTTGATTTGCTTTTTGTTATATATTACATAGGAAAAACTGCCATAGCCGAAGGTATTGCACAGCGAATGATTACAGGTGATGTCCCTGACACATTAAAGCCTCCGTGTCGTCTCATCGGTCTTGACATGGGAGCTTTAATTGCTGGTGCCACCATGAGAGGAGAGTTCGAAGAGAGACTCAAAAGTGTTATTGATGAGGTCCAAAAGAGTGATGGGGAAATTGTTCTTTTTATAGATGAAATGCATACTGTGGTTGGTGCTGGTGCAGCATCTGGGTCGATGGATGCGTCAAACTTGCTAAAACCAGCGTTGGCAAGAGGGCAACTGCGGTAAGCCGTTTCTTTTGTTGTTGTTGTTGTTGTTGTTGTTGTCCCCTTTTATTATTTGCATTTTATCTTCCTCCTTCACTGATTCTGAAATTGGTGAAATCATCTCCAGCTGTATCGGTGCAACTACAATTAAGGAATATCGTAAATATATTGAGAAAGACAAAGCTCTTGAACGTCGTTTTCAGCAGGTTTATGTTGGAGAGCCAAGTATGGAGGATACAGTAAGTATTTTACGAGGTCTCAAGCCAGCGTACGAATTGCACCATGGTGTTCGAATTCGAGATGAGGCACTCATAGCAGCTGCAAAATTGAGCTCGAGGTATTTACCCGATAGATTCTTACCTGATAAGGCAATTGACCTTGTGGATGAAGCTTGTGCCAAGCTGAAGAACGAACTTACTTCAAAACCAACTGTACTTGATGAAGTTGATCGTCGCATAATTCAGCTCGAGATGGAAAGGCTAAGTATCAAGTCCGACGTCGAGAAGAATGGACTTGAAGCTGACATGCAAAGATTGCAATATTTGGAATCAGATTTAATGGCCATGTATGAAGAACAATCTCAGTTGAATGCACGTTGGCAATCGGAAAAGGCAGTCGTGCTTGGTGCAAACGAGTTGCAGGAGAAAATTGCTGCGGTAAAGTTAGAGATCGAAAAGGCCGAGCGTGAATATGATCTCAATCGGGCTGCAGAACTCAAGTATGGAGAGCTTCCAGAGTTGGAAGAGCAGTTGGAGGAGGCACGACAGAAGGAAGAAGATGGGGGCGTTGAATCTATGAATGCAGGAGACCGTTTATTGCGTGATGAAGTTATGCCGGATGATATTGCTAATGTGATCAGCGTGTGGACTGGTATTCCGTCCACGAAATTACTGTCAACGGAAAGAGAGCGTGTCCTGACTATGGCAGATAAACTGAAAGAGCGTGTAGTGGGACAAGATGAAGCAATCGACATTGTCACCGATGCTATCCAAAGGAACAGAGCGGGGATGAATGATCCCTCCAAGCCCATTGCATCGATGATCTTTTTAGGGCCCACTGGGGTGGGTAAGACGGAGTTGGCGAAAGCTTTATCGGAGTTTATGTTTGATACGGAAGAAGCCATGATAAGGATTGATATGAGTGAATATATGGAGAAGGTATGCGGACTGAATGATGTTTCTGGAAAGATTGTTTGTATGTTCCTCGTGAAATCTCACCATCATATTACCGTGTCCAATTCCTTCCTCTACAGCATACCGTGTCACGTTTATTGGGGGCACCACCTGGGTACGTTGGCTACGACGAGGGAGGTCAACTCACAGATGCAGTGCGTCGGCGTCCATACTCGGTACTTCTATTCGACGAAATGGAAAAGGCCCATCCCGACGTCTTCAACATTATGCTTCAACTGCTTGACGATGGGCAAGTTACCGATAGCAAAGGTAACAAGGTATCTTTCAAAAATTGCATCGTAATATTCACGAGTAACGTTGGAAGTAAGGATATTCTTGACTTGCAGGGTGATCAAGAACTCATAAAGGAGAAAGTTACTGAGGCAATGAGAAAACAGTTCCGCCCCGAGTTCCTTAACCGGATCGATGAGAACGTTATCTTCAATTCCCTCTCGAAAGATAACCTTCGAGGTATTGTGATCCTTGAAGCTCGTCGTCTTGAAAGTCGTCTCGCTGAAAAGTCAATGAGTATGATTGTAACCGAGGAGGCTCTTGACTTTTTGGCAGAGGTCGGTTTCGACCCAGTATATGGAGCACGTCCATTGAAGAGAGTAATTCAAAAGAATTTGGAGAATCCAATTGCGCTTGGTATTTTGGGAGGAGAGTATGCAGATGGCGATACTATAGTCATTGGTGTCGAAAATGAAAGAATTGGAATTAGAAAGGCGCAACCGTGGGAGATTGCAAGTGATGAAATCCAGTCTGAATCCATGTATGCCAGCGGCGGTTATTACGAATAAAGAATAGAGTTTGCACTCAGCCAATTGATTTGAATTCAGCCTGCAACCAAATGTTTCTTTGTCGCTCTTCTTGTCATTGTGGGTCGGACCATATTTTTCTTCGTTGGGCAGGACAATATTTGTACTCAACGCTCAACCTATCTAAACCTCCCTCTCCATGTTTGGTACGGTATGCTACGGTAGGTACCATGTCTATTTTGAGGCTTCTATTAGCTATCCCACTCAAACACTGAAAAATAATACAGTGTATGGCAGAAACACCATAACAATGTTCCGGAGTGCATCGACTGATAAAAACACTGATAATCCGATGATTGCAGTGGAGTAGTAGAAATATTCATTCTAGTGCATCGTTACCGTTACACCCTACCTACTGCTGCGCTCAATTTTCAGCACCACGAATTTATGTGCTCGATAAGATCCATCTGCACCATATTACCCATCAGAATGGCCGACAAGACGATAGAAAAAAGCCGGCGGATACGCCGCGGCGGCGGTCCATGTAGAAACATGGGCAAGAAGAGGCACACTGATGGGCACAAACCCAGTAATTATTTACTAAATCCTCCGTTTAAGATAGAAACGACGCACTTTTCGAGTGTTTTCCATTCAGAGGTATGTCGAGCTGCAAAATATAAAGTGCATGCACCCAAATGCAAGTGCTCCAAGGTTGATAGGCTGCGTCAACTTTACCACCAAGAGAATGACAATAATGGCAGCAGAAGTTTAGCCGCGCAATTAAGAGATCTCAATATATCAGATCCCTTTGACAATCTTATTGTCGTCCCAGATACAAAGACAACTCCGGCCATTTTCGTATCCAATGAAACTACATCTAACGAGTTTCAAAACGACTCTACTCTTTGTGAGAGGAAGCTTGCCTATGAGATATTTGATGGCAGCAACGAAGCAACATCCAGGGATGCATTACCTTTCAAAGTGAGTTGTGCACTTTGTCTTCTTAGTCATCAAAAGAATGGGTTTGTGGCAATCGTTGCCAATAATTCAGCTCAAGAATTACAACCAACAATAAGCAAAGCGCGGAAGGCCGCAAGCGAGACAGCCAATCACAAACTTCATTCAGACCATGCTCATTTCATCTGTGCCGTCCAGATATCATCATGCATGTCATTATTACAGTCAGTGAAGACAAGATCAAAACAAGGCCAAATTGTGTCAGAGATAGTAACTCAACTGAAAAATGGAGGTGTTGATTTACCATCATCCGCATATGATGCAGCGTGGACAATTCAGTTGGGTCATCATCTCACTTCTCTTCTCTGGCTGCAAGGAAAGTTGAAAAACAACAAAAAAAGTCAGTATATCATGGTACTAGGATATAAAGATGGACCCACAAAGCTGGCGCTCGATCTTCCAGGTGGGTGATTGTCTGTGATTGTGTTCTATTAATTGTCATTTGCGTGTCTTGCCATTCTAACTCTTTTTCTCCGAAGGTGGGAAACGGCATCTAGGAGAAAGCACGCTTGAAAGCCTTGTACGAGAGGTAAAGGAAGAGTGCTCATTGGAACTTGACAAAGAGTGGCTGATGGAGAGACTTTCGCATCGATACGGTGGTATGTTGAACGAAAAAAGTGAAGATATTCACGTCCTCGAGTCGGATAAAGAAAGGGGCAACGTGTATCTCGTATTCCAACCTATCATGCCAATTAAATAAATGCCTAACTATTACACTCGCTAAAACTACAAACTCTGCAGAACACAAGTTGAAATTACTGCAAACGTGTTTAGATGTTGAAGACGCTTCTCACTGCACCATAAATGGCGTGTCTTGGCCGCGTGGTATTTTTGACACCTCTTCGGGTTTGGTTCTCCCACTCGCCACGTTCTCTGCCAATTTGATGCCCAGTGCATTTGGAGGATCTGGAATTGCGCCTTTTGAAGGCTCTGGGTGAAATCGATTCCCGGCATAAGATAGCCACAGACTATCTGTAACGGAATCAATGAATTTGACCCAGCCTACTGTATGTGCTTCTGCCACAAAGTCTAAAGGAGTTTTCCCATGTTGGTCAAACACGTAAAGCAAGCGAGGATCTGTTTTCAGGATAATCTTGGCAGCCTCAAAATTTGGAGGATTCGCCCAAGCTACATAATGTAAAGGTGTACGCCCAAGGCTATCAGCTATGTGAACCTCAGCTCCACAATCAATGAACACCTTCACTAGCTCGGGTAAACCTCGTTTGCAGACCATGAAAAAGGGCGAGTCACCAAACTTGTTCATTGGATTTGCACTTAATCCACATTGAAGAATGCTCTTGAGCCGATCGGCGTCACCTAGTTTGTTGGCAGAGCAAACAGCAGTACCAAAAGAAGCTATCTGGAGAGGAGTGGGTGTCTTGATATATCCTAGCTCTAAGGCGGAATATTTCGATGTGACATATCCTCGAGATTGAAGAACGAGGTCAAGGTAGTCATGGAGTACACACAATTCAACCTTCGCCTTGGATTTCGGTGGCACCTCAAGATTTACATCCATCGAAAATTTATCTGAGGGCCTCTTGATTCCTCCTCCCACAACTTTGACGTATTGAAAGGTGCTATTGGTGGTATTCTGATTTCCTTTCACATCGGCTTTAAGTTCTCTGGGCGCAGAGTTCACTAGCTGGCGACTCGGTGATGCTTTGGCTACTGGTTGAGCACGACGATTGGAAATAGATTCTTTGACCAAACAGGTCGACGAAACTGCTTGAGAGCGTTTATTTGAATTCTTGTTCGTTGTACCGGACGTGTTTGCAGGACATGGTTCAGCAATAATGTTGGAGCAAACAGAAATATGATTTTCAAGATTTCGGCCCATTGAAGTAGTCTGAAAACTCTTTCGACAGTATTTTGTTCCAAAGTCTTGGAAACTAAACATTCCATCTGTAGGAAGTCTTTGCTGCTGCTGCTGTTGCTGCAGCTGCTGTAATAATAGCGCAGGCTGCTGACCAAACTGCTGCATCTGACTTTGCCCCAATTGGCGTAAGTGCTCTTGTAACATTGTCTGTTCTTGAAGTTTTGAACGAAACTCATTCTTAATTGATTTTGCGTTTGCATTCTCATCTGCTGAGAAGATTTCCTCGTTTCCAAACAGAAGATCAAGTAATGAAGATGAATGAAGACTATTGATTTGTCGAAAATCGGATGGTTCCAGCCCCAATTGGTTTTGGTCCAAGTGTTGCTGTTGAGGTTGTAGCTGCTGCCCTTGCGCTACGAACTGAAATTCATTGAAGGCTAAATCATCTGAGCTTATAATCCGGGTGCTTGTATGGCTTGTCGATCCAATTGAATTGGACAAGGAAGGTGACACGTTCACCTCACCTTTCTTCTCTGAAAACAGGGGCCTTGTTTGGAGAGAATATGCCGAGCGTGGGAAGCAATTTGACGACGCTGCAGCTTCCGCGCCTTTGTTTGTGTGCATCGATAAATGGCTATTATTTATAGTCATGCTCATTTTCTTCAGCAGTAACTCCCCGCGGAGTTCAAGACTATTGAAGGGGTCGGTATGAGATTGATAGCTGGCTAAAACTCCACCATCATCCTGCATGGTAACATCCGACATTGGCACTTGACCTTGCATTGTGTTGATGAGCAGGGTCCCTACGCTATTAAATCAACAACAAACGAAAACGTTATGTATTAGAGTGTTGTCGGGCTCAGGAGTAGGCCAGCCATAAGTATGGAGATACGTGGACTGGTTGGCGCATTGCCTCTCAAAAGCAAGGCGGTTCCTCGGCTTGAATTCAAGGTTTGCCTGTGCCCCGTGCAGGATTGAGGATCTAATCGTAACATCTTAATCGTAAACAGTCTGAGGGATTTTTAAAAAGCTTGGCTTGATGTACATGTGTGGAGCTTGAACTTAGAAGCAGTAACAAACGTCAATGTGAACGAACACGTCGTTATACGTAGGAATAGTACGAAACCAGAAAGTTCTCCGAAATCCTCTTAGCCACTGAAGAACTAGTATGTTGGGTTCACCTTTCTACGTGGGAATAAGTTCAACCCTCTAGATTGAAGATTACAGAAATCGACAATTGAAGTACATAGTAGCCATGCAACACACACGTAGGTACGTAAGTTACGTACGATACAACCTGTTTGCACGAATAATTGGCATGTAGCATACCTACACATTCCATACTTCTCAAAATATCTAACTTAGCTCAATCACAAGAGGTCAGCTTTCAATGTACATAACGGTAATTTACGAGAGCAATAACCACATCATAGACGTACGTAATTACGCGTTTTTAGCGTCCCTTTTCAAATAATCATTTTTATCAAATTTTTTATTATCATTACCACAGTAGAGCAAAGACTACACAGTATATCGTACTCTCATTGACCAGCCTGTGGGCCTCGGCGACGGCGTTTATTGCAGTGTATCAGAGCAGAGATATTGGTGCTTCTTTAGCTCTGTTTGGTAGCAGCAAATATTTTTTTGGGGGGGTTGCAACTCACCGTAAATCCTGTCTACGGCAGAGTAGGGTATAGCAGGACCAAAAAATCAAAACTACACAACAACATGTCTTCACCTTTGAAACGTTCTGTCAGGTCTAAAAAAAGTCAAACAAAATCATCACAGTCTAGCCGTGGAAGCATCGGATTTGTCGACTTATCTCCTGTCGCGGAGCATGATGAAGACGGAGCAGACATTTTCCGAGATAGAATAACTGGGTTGCAACACCAACGACGCTTAATAGGCGATGCAAATAATCAGTTTCGCAGCTTGGATCATGACGCCTACAGGTCCCGTAAAAATCAACAGCATCAACGAGGTTCTTCTGATGACAGCGATGGAGGGGAGGGGGTGTGGAACAGTTTGAATGATTTTTCTCCGCCTTTTTGCAAAGATGGTTCAGATCAAGTACTGAACATGTACGGTAAAACGACGCAACACGCAATAAATGGCTATGTCGAGTCTACAAATGCACAAAGAATCGAAGAAGATGAACTCCTTAATCGAGCCATAGAGCGACGAGAGATGTTACATAATCGGATAGCTGCCATAGAGGTCGCGAAAGCTGAGTTTGATTCGTCGTCATCCAACTACGACCAGCAGCAGCAGCAGTCATTGGAAAAGGAGAGGAAGAAATCAAAAAAGAAGAAGAAGCATCATCGACATGAATCTTTCAACTCTTTATCCTCCGCATCATCATCATCATCTCCAGGTAGACCCTTTGATGAAGCCCCCCAGCATCAAAAGCGATCTGGGCGAAGAAAGGCTTTTGTCGTAGACGATCGAAGAATGGATGCGCTCTCCGAAAGAATTAAGAAGGACGCCTCTGAATTTATGAACTTTGACTCGAAGTTTGCAGATCAGCATCTCTTTGATGGGGACAGAACTGATAAAAAGTTTGCAGAGCAGCATCTCTTTGATGAGGAGGATCATCATCAACTTTACAGTAAAGAATCTGGCGATTCAGACTTTTTCGATAATGGAAGTAGTATAGAAGGGCACGGTGATGTTGGTTCATTATTCCCCGATGCACATGACATCGACAGCGATGAAAGCAATACTCAACTACCAACTCTTTCCGAAGAAGAATCACAATGCTCTGCAAGTGATATCTTAACAACACATTCTTCTGATTCAAACATGGATTCTGCCCTGTCTGGAGCTCCGACACCGTCACAACTCTCCCGATATTCCAATATGGTCCGGCTGGGTATTCCCGATGTTGCTGTTCTTCGGTCTATGGAACGTGATGAAATAACGACCCCGGAACTAGTTTTACAGTCGCTGAAAAATGATCACAATGCACAGCAAGGCTCTGTAACAACGCTGCGGCCGCCGTCTATATCTCCAAGACAAACCGAAATGAAACATAGCGGTAGAAGACGCAACGAAACATCTTCGTCTTTTGCGTACACATCAGAATCCCTGAAATCTGGTAGAGGGGGGGAGACAAATGAAAGGCCTCTCCGCGATGATCCAAATTATACGAAATACTTCAAAATGTTAAAAGCAAAAGTTCCACGCTCATGGGTGAAACGAGTTCTTGAAGTGGACGGTAGGGATGCTCGTATTTTGCAATTAAATCCTGACCTACCACTATCTGAACAAGTGAATGGAGCCGATATTGATGAAGAGGGAAATATAAATTGGAAAAATGTTGCAATCGGTCGAACAGAGTCAATGGATTCCTCGGATTCTGAGAGAGAAGAGAGGCCTGCTGTGGCGATTCCGGTAGACATTGGAGCTTCAGTGGAGGCTGAATTAGCCGCAATGAAAGCAAAGGCAAAAACAAGATCAATTGCTAGCTTTTCGTCAAGACATAAAGGTGAAACAGATGTTCCTGCAACCCCGGCTAATATTTCCTCTGCCGCGATTGCTGCGTCCAACGCCAGGTTGAACAGGCTCAGAGCTTTGAGGATAACTTCTGGCGATGCTGACTCGTCTATCAGCAAAATAGGTCGCCGTCGAGAGAATATTGATGAAATTCGGCGTCGTGCTCCTCCCCCTGCTCAACCAGTACGGGGTCGACGATCACCAACGTCGTCGTCATCAGTTGCATCGGGCGGTGCCGCAAGCACAAATCAAAGTTATGACCATATTCCATTGAAGGTAAGTTATGCGATTTTGATAATTGTTGACATCTTGTTGCCTCCACGTTGTTGCTAAAGCTCTTTATATTGCTCTGTTTCAGGATGACCCTCGCTTTTCAAAGTATTTCCAAATGATACGATCGAGAGTGCCGCGGTCGTGGGTAGAACGAGTTATTGAAGTTGACGATAGAGATCCAGCAATTTTAGATCTTGATCCAAATAAATCCCTTGCAAGTCAAGTAGCAGATGAGATTACAGAGCAAATATTAGTTAAAGATACGATCAATTCCGGCGTCGTTTCATTGGACGGAACAGAGAGAAGTAGCTTTTCGCGTAGTGAAAAAAGCGGTGATGATGTTGTAGATGAAAATGCCCAGAAGGATGAAGCGACAGCTGAAAAATACGACAACGACGTATGGAGAAATGGTGCACCAGTAACTGAAATCAACGATGTACAAGCTCCTGATGACCGCAGTGAGGCTTCCAGTATAACAGCCTCCCAAGTGGACAGACCAAGGCTTGATCTTTCGAAAATGTCTGCCATGTTGGATCGATTGGATCTAAGTATCGGGGCACACGTTCCGCAGGACAACATTCAAATTGTTGATCAAGAAAGGATTGATAGGGTTTGCTCTTATTCTCCTGAAGAAATTGAAAATAGAGTTTCTGCTTTGATTGAGAAGGCACAAGAAGAACAACATGATTTTTCTCTACATCACAAGGAGTTGTTGCAAAAGAGTCAGTCTGATATTGCCAAACTCACGCATCTTTTATCTTCCAAAATCAACGAAGATGGTACAGATGCAAAGCAGCATGATGATACTTTCGGAGAACCATTTAATATTGAGAACCTCCCATCGCTTCTCACGCAGGTCTTGTCAAAAATGGAGCAAAGTAATCAACGGCAGGAAACTGTGGAGCCAGTTGCAGATAAAAGCACTTCACAGCAGGAATCTGCAGAGCAAGATGCAAACGAAACAATCAAATTCTCTCCTCATGAAGCACTTGGAGTTCTATTTGCAAAAAGTGCTGCGCAGTCGGGAGACAAAGTACATGAAACCTCGGTGTCTGATACAACGAGTAAACCCTCTCCGCACAAAGCTTTGGGGGCACTTTTTGCAAAACGCGCTGCTGAAGGGCAGAAATCAGTGGAATCAGTTGCGGAAGAACCTGACAAGCCCTCTCCACACAAAGCCCTTGATGCTTTATTTGCAAAACGCGCTGCTCATTCAAATAACTCTGCACCAATACTTCGGGAGGATCCCGAGTATGCAAAATACTTCAAAATGATTAAACTTGGTATGCCTCGTGCGACCGTTATGCAAGCATTAGAACGTGATGGAAAAGACGTTTCGATTTTAGACCTTGATCCAGAACTTCCACTTGCGAAACAACAGAGGGAAGCAGAAGAAGTTAAGCAATCTGCTGCAGCTAGTACAAAATCTGCATTAGAAGCGATGTTTGCCAAACGTGCTGCAGCTATGGGCACTTCTACTGCGACCGCCGTGGTTGGTAAGCCTCTCAAAGATGATCCTCAGTATCAAAAATACATGAAGATGCTGAAGATTGGTATGCCCGTTGAAACTGTGAAGCAGGCACTTGAGCGAGATGGCAAGGATCCTCTCATTGCAGAGATGGACCCCGACAAATCTTACGAAAGTCAAGCGAAAAAGGAGCAAGGTGAAAGTCCGTTGGAGAAGGAACAAAGTGAGGAAACGGAAACTGATGTTCCGCTTAAAGATGCGCCAGAGTATGCCAAGTTCTTCAAAATGCTCAAAATGGGTATCCCACTTGGAGCTGTCAAACAAGCGCTGCAGAAGGAAGGCAAAGATCCCGAAATCGCAGATATGGATCCAAACCTATCATTGTCCAGTCAGCAAAAATCAATTCCGAAAGAGCCTGAGAAACCAGCTGATCCCCCACTGAAAGATGACCCGGAGTATGCGAAATTTTTCAAGATGCTTAAAATGGGTATACCGGTTGGTGCGGTGCAGAATGCTTTGAAAAAGGAAGGGAAGGACCCAGAAATTATCAATATGGATCCTGAGAGACCTCTGTCTGCGCAAAGAAAATCAGAGAAAACCGAAGAAGCCAGTCAACCAAAGAAGAAACCAAACCCGCCAAAGGTGGCTAGAAAACGTTTACATTGGAACAAAATCGACGAGTCTAAGCTTGATGCGTCATCCTTTTGGAACCAGGCTAAAGATCAATCTCTTCAATTGGTAGGCTTGGACATTGACAACGAAGAATTTGCCAATCTATTTACTTCGCCTATAAACAAAGAGGCAGCACCTAAAAAGGAGACAAATCCTGATACCAAGAAAAATTCTTCGAAGCAAAAGGTACAACTCATCGATAGTCGGCGTCGAATGAATGGGTCCATTTTGCTTGCCAAGTTCAAGGTTGACTACAATGTGCTTGCAAAACAGGTCAACAACATGGAATATGTTCAAGCTGAGGCCAATGAGCTGCGTGGAATGATGCAACTCTTACCCACGAAAGATGAATCTTTGGCACTTCGGAGTTACTTGCCTCCTGTGGATGCATCCAGCTCTGAGATTGAGGAATCAATCAACAAATTGGGTGAATGTGAACGATATATGGCTGTGATGCTTGACGTACCAGACGCCAACTCCAAATTTGAATGCATGGTGTTTAGAGCTGAGTTTGAGTCACACGCTGAAGCCATCCGTGATGGCACGAAAATCCTTGCGGAAGCGTGCAACGCTGTAAAGGATTCAGAGCGCTTCAGAAAGTTGTTATTGTATTCTTTGAAGCTTGGAAATGCTCTAAATACTGGTGGCTCAAACGAAGCTGTCTCGGCTATCACCCTGGATTCACTGTTGAAACTGGCTGAGGCAAAGGCGTTTGACAGGCAGACAAGTGTGTTGCACTATTTGGTATCAATTGTGCAAAAGAACGATGCCGATGTGCTCAAGCTATCGGAGGACTTTGCCCCCGTCAAAGCTGCAGAGAGAGTTGCCATGGACATGCTATCCTCGGAAATAAAAAAGATGACACAGGGCATCGAAAAGTTGCAAGCTGTCGTTAAAAAGAACTTGCCAGAGTCATGTGATTCGGGATCAGAAAGAGAAGAGGATGAACTCATAGAAGCTACGCCCATGGGTCGATTTTCTATTAGTGCTGCTTCCAAAATTCAGTCACTCTCTGATGAATTCGACGATGTCAAGAGCAGTTTTGCAGACCTGCTTCGTTTTTTTGGAGAGGATACTTCCATGTCTCCAGAAGCGTTCTTCGGTACAATCAATACTTTCGTTTCCATGTTTGATCAGACACACAAAGAGTTGGTGAGAAAAGCAGATGCCAAGGCGCGAAGGAAGAGGATTGAAGAGAAACAAAGACTCCGGAAAGAGGAGATGGCTGCAAAGAAGGCAGAGTCATAGGTCTCAGTCTGTAAATTTACGATTCTATCTTGTCGTATATAGAGAGTACAGTACTTGGTAGGCAGTACTTACTAAACAATGTGTCCAGATACCGTCACGTCAAATCAACTACCTCATTACTGTGGTTGTTGAGTTTGGCTCTTGCCTGACTAATTGACATTGGAGGTAATGTGGGTATATACTTCTTTGTGGAAGAAGTCAAAGGCTTTGGCTCCATAAACACAGGTTTATTCATGTGATTGCCACTCATAATGCCCTCCTGCTCTCCCTTGGCACATCTCAAAATACACTCTTTCTGCTCGTCCGTGGGTGCATCCATCTCGGCATTCTCCCTCCTCTTCAAATAACTACTAGCATCATCTCTATCGAAACATCCATTTAATGCTACCGCCCAAATCAGGCTGTCAACTAATCGATTTCGAGTAAATCCTTGGATTTGACCTCTGCAGATTGGACATTCCGTCTTTCCATTGGTAGTAGTATCGTCGGTACAAGTATTCATTGAAAAGTGTGTTTCTGCACATCCTTCACAAAAGTTGTGCCCGCATGGATGAATCGCCACAGTCTTGACGAATATTTCGCAACACAGTGGGCATTCTGTGCTATTTTCAATCAGTGAGTGGGCATCCTGTAGGACACCTGGATGCTTGTGTCGTTTGGCATTCTGGTTCTTACCATAATTTGGTTGTGATGTATTATCGGTAATTGTAGCCCCCCTTTTTCTAGATGCGACGATCTCGCTTCTATTAATAACCGCCCCATTGCTTTCAATTTTGATCCGATAGGCAAATCCCGTTGCTCCAAACAATGATATGATGGAATTATCCTCAATTCTAAATTGCTGTCCTATAGGTCTCGTAAGGAGTTTTCCGTTCAAATGGACCATGTGCTGATCTACACCCTTTCGCATCTTAATCCATGCCGTAACATCATTACTACTATTATTATCGTTGTTGTTGCTTACCCGAGTCATGCCAATATCACATAATGATCTCGAGATTTTATTCCATGACACACTGGAAAATTCACTCCGACCCAATTTGAGTTCACAGGAATAATTCCCATCATTGTCCATGCGGGCATATCGCGTGGGTTCTGGATGATCGACGTAGCTGTTATCAACGTCTACTACATCGTCGCTTTCGGAGCAGAGTTTTAGACACATTGTGGAGCGTCGCTTTGTTGCCACGTCTGGTGGGATGTGACACTCGTCACCACCCGCATCATTGGTGGCGACGTTGTCGTCGCCCCCGATGGACAGGGCTGATGCGCACTGATCTTGACTCAGAGGGATGAGCTTTAGGATGGGGTAATTTATGGAGTTGTTAGAAGCTTCGCCGGCTGCTGCAGGTGATGTATCGGCTGTTATCATGGTGGCGCTGTTCGTTGTCGACGTCGTTGATCAGCATTAAAGCGTATTATTTGTTATTGGCGCTGTTGTCTGTTGTCTGTTGTTGGTCCTCGTTGGCGGGTGAAATGAAAAGTAAATATTGCCCGTTTTACTCTTGAGTGATCAATACAATACACGTTTGAAGCTGCTGTGTTACTTATTATTCTTGTGTTATTATGCCGCTTTTAATTGTCGTGTCATCGGCATACCCCATACCATATGCCTCGATAGCATAATGAAATTTACTTAAACAACTACTGCCCTTATCCCCAACCCTGTCCTTGCCCTACCCCTGCTGCAAGGCACGGGCTCTGAGCATAACAGCCATTTCTGCCCCCGTCTCATCAACCATGCTAGCAAAGGCACCATCACGCTCAATCAACTCTTTCGGACTGCCACACTCCACCAAGCCTCCGTTATCGAGCACCACGATTTTATCATAATCAATCAAAGTGTCCAAACGATGTGCCACTGCAATAATCGTTGCACCTTCAAAACTTTTGGCCACGGCCTTTTGCAGGAGCTCATCGGTAGACGAGTCGACATTGGCGGTAGGTTCATCCAATATCAACACCTTGCTCTTGCGAAGGATTGCACGTGCCAAACAAAGTAACTGACGCTGACCTACACTGAAATTGGAACCATTCTCGGCCACGATGGTATCCAATTCAAGTGGGAGAGACTTTACAACTCCATGCATGGATACTTCCAATAGAGCTTCGTAGATAGATTCATCAGATAAACTTCGGAAGGGATCCAAGTTTTCACGAAGGGTGCAGCCACCTCCGAATAAGACGGGAGTTTGGGGTATGACGCTGATTGAAGAACGTAGTTTGCGCAGGCCTATTTTAGAGATGTCCTGAGAAAAGTATAGAGTGGCAGTGTGATGTGATGATTTTTTTGCATCAAGAGTATTGTTTTAGCAATGAAGTTAGCAACTGTTAGATACAGTACATCCAATGAACGCCAAAACTTACAATTCCATCCATGACGATCCTTCCACTTTCAGCCTCCAAGAGACGCAACAAAGACTGCAACAAAGTGCTCTTGCCACATCCTGTCCTGCCAACGATTCCTAGAGAATTTGAGAGGCAAAAGGAGTGGGGAGCGGAGAAGAGGTTGTGATTAGCATTCATCTTTCTAGAAGACATCTTTTTTTTGAACGAATATATCCATGAAGATCAACCTACCGATACGAGTGCCGCCTTCAATCTGAAAAGACAAGTTGTTAAGTGAAAGGGGGAGGCCATCTCGATAACGGACAGATACGTGTTGAAAATCGATTTCACCGCTTTGAGGCCAGTCAATGGGGACTTGGTTATCATACTCATTGGTAAAGGCCGCCTCGGAGGGTAAATCACTGAATTCGTCAATTCTCTCGACTGATACCATGTTATTAATCACCTGTGCAGACTGAAACAATGGTAACATAAGTGTGCCTGAAAAACTGTAAAAGGTCACATTGTGGGCATGTGTCACAACTTACCTGACGAATCATGTATTGAAAGAGCATTGAGAGCTGAAGCAACAAAGTGATAGTCAAACCGAGAACACTTGGATCAATTCGAATCAATCCCGTGTCATTCATGATAACAGCTGTGAAGGTCACGATGGTAGTAAAGACCGCCATAATTGTGTCCATGCGGAAGCCGAGCCAACGCTCGCAGGCGATGAATGCAAAGAATGATCTGGAATGAGCGTCGTGTAGCTTCGAGAACTTTTTCTGGAAATATTCAATGGCATCGTTGGATCGAATTGTGGCTATGCCACTGAGGGATTCTGAAAGACGATTAAAGATGGGAGATCGTGCAATACCTGAAGAAGGAAGGCAAAAAGATGAAAGACGTCGTCAGAATTATACACCGATGGAAGTAGGCAATGAGATAAAATGACCAAGGACGACTCTACCTTCTATACGCTTCAATTCTCGTGATGTCGAGAGGAATACCCCTCGCACACGAAGAAAATACCACAACAAAGGTGGTAGAAAGACTGCCGTAATTGGGAAGATGGAAAAGGCTGACACCCCTGCACCGATTGTCATGAAAATTATGCACAAAAAGTCGAATAATGCACCAGGCAACTGATCGTCTGCGATGCCAACGTCGGCTGAGAATCGATTTAGGACTCGCCCCAAGTCATTTGTGTCAAAGAACTCTATCTTTGCTCTCATTACAGCCTTCGTCATGTCATTGTGTAGACGCTTGGATGCCTCTATGG
Organism: Skeletonema potamos; assembly: GCA_036940105.1. NCBI lineage: Eukaryota > Bacillariophyta > Thalassiosirophyceae > Thalassiosirales > Thalassiosiraceae > Skeletonema > Skeletonema potamos. Next base: position 22,801 of record JALLBJ010000017.1, read on the forward strand.
TGAGGTGGAAATACATGATGGCGCGAATCAACGCGAGAATACCAACGGATATCACAAAACCAAAAACAGACGCGATGATGAAGACAGACCGCTGTTCATCTGCTGGTAGATTCGACCATTTGCCAATGAATGCAACGCACGCCAAGACTGAACCTTGAGTTAAACAAAAAACCAGGAGCAAAAAGAGGCCTGCCGGTAGGCCTCCAGGCATGGCATGCACGTAATTCTTGAAGGTCTTCAGTTTAACGACGCCACTTGTGCTGACTTCAGAGTCATGTTTCTCCTTGTTTGCAATGGAAAGAGATTCTTGTGGCGTGGTAGGATCCTTTGTGTCGACAGTGGCAATGTCTGTGCAAGGAGCAGATGAGGGTTTAATCACCTCTTCGGGTTCGTTGGGGCTATCGCTTGTGGGCGATGTCAGAGACAGTCTACCTCCCGACGCCTTGACACAATCTTGATACGATCCAATGCATGCAATGCTTCCTTTTGACATTAAAATGCATCTCTGATTCAGTGCAAAGTGGTGCTGGTGGGTAACGAGAACAACGCACTTTCCTCTCTTTACGAGATCCATAACTGCGAAATCGAAGAGATGGCGACCAACTTTTGCATCAACTGAACAGACGAGATAGTTATTAGTGTGCTCGTAGCACGTGGATTAGTTTCAGTCGTGCTAATTCATCAGAAAACAACAAAACTTACCTGCTGCAAGTGGATCGTCAAGTAGTACGATATCACTATCACAGTAGAGTGCCCTTGCAAGAGCGACCCGAGCACGCTGTCCTCCACTAAGTTGGGAACCCTTTTCCCCCACGACAGTGTCATCGCCATGACGCATCTGTTTAAAATCTATATTCAATCCGCAGGCCATCACAACACGCTCATACAAATGGGCATCAAAAGGACGTCCAAGCAAAATATTTTCCTTGATGTTCCCGCCCATGATCCATGGATCCTGTTGTGCGTAGGTAACGGAGCAGCCGGCCTTTCGGTTGTGACTCCCACTTGACAAGGCCAGCTCACCGGCTAGCAGTTGCAAGAGTGCGCTCTTACCTGCCCCTACATCTCCTAAAATGCAGGTAAGTTGGCCCTCAGCGAAGTTGGCATTAATATTAGCAAGTGCAATGATGAGATGTGGCTTGTAGTCGACATCTTCTGGGTCTTCGCGCGGAGAAAACGTAGGACCGTTCCCATCGTAATTCCAATGGCAAGTGGCGTTTGACAAGGTGATGACAGTGGCAGAGCTAACATCGCTATCATTGATAGGGGGGACTTTTATCATGTGCTCTGGAGTTTCGAGAAAATTTTGTATGCGTCTAACTGAAACCTTGGCTTCGGTCACTCCCTGTCAAATAGTATCGATGGGAGGAAAGGTTGTTAGGATCAAGGCATCATACAAACCATGTGACAGTCGAGGCAAACTTACCATCACCGCAAAGGCGAGAAGCTTCGTCAACTCCATCTGCGCAAGGTTGAGAAGGACTAGCGTAGAGAATACGTTTCGAGGAGTTATTACCCCACCACTTCCAACATGGACTGCAAAAATTACGGCAGCGGACAAAATGTTCCCTACAAAAAACAATGTTTCGTTCCTGGCTCGATACCAGTTTACGAGCTGAATCTGATCTATCTCCTTTGCCCTAATCGCAACGATCCTATCCTCGAAATTATTCTCCCATCCTTGCATTTTCATCACCCTGACGCCAGCAGCTGCCTGTGATGTCAACGTCACACGTTGATCAGAAATTTTTGCAATCTTTGATCGAAGAAACGATAACCTCTTGGATAGATACACCTGCGTTGGGATGAATACAAAGACCAACATCCCAAACCCAGCCAGGAAAGGCCATCCTATGCAAATCCAACCAAGTACGAGAATAGCAATCGACATCATTGGTGCCCAGATGATGTATGACCCGTAAGCAGTTGCAAGCAAGAACCGCTCGCAGTCATTGCTTGCTAAATAGATAACGTTCCCTGCCGAGGAGGACTCGTTCGACTTTAGTTGCAGCGCTTTTTCGTGTATTGCAGCAACAGCAGAGATTCTGTACTGCATCCTATAGGAGGATTGATATCGGTTAGAATTGCAAGTTGGGGCGAGACTGTAAGGCGCGAATGCAGATACCACATATATCTTGAATATAAAGTACTCACCCCTTATGCCACGCCAAAAAGAATGCATGGTGGATACTAATGATAGAAATGATTCCGCTCAGAGAGAGCACCGAAGCCCACAAAATGCTATTGCCATCTCGTCTCTCGATTGATTGAAGAAGACAACCTAATGCAAAGGCTTGCACCAACTTGCCGATGGAAGACAACAACATACATGGTTGGACAATCCAAAGTGTCGACATGAAGTGTCTGACAATTGCGTGAGAAAGACTGGGGTATGCTTCCTTTGGTGGACTCGGTAGAACACTGCCATTTGTCCTGACATCTTGATGATACTGTTTCATAACATCACCCGCACGTTTCTTCTCACTTTCCCACATCTGTTGGAAAACTCTTAGATTGAAGGCTGACGTGTCTACTTCAAAGACGTTTGGAAGATCCGCCTCTGTTGCAGGTGTATCTTTCTTCTCCATTAAATGATGTGGCCAGATGAAGAATAATTTGGAGAGGATGGAAGCGTTTTCAAATGGATTGCGAGGGCGGAACTGGTCGTCCGTATTGCTATCTTCTGAATAGGTACTGACAAAAGTGGCAGAACCGAGAGAGATTCGACGCGCTCTGAATGTCTTGGAGGCGCCTCCATCCCCATCTTCTTCAGAGTTGTGGCAAGCCTCTTCACTCATAACTGATGTTGATAGTATTTAGTTCCCTGGCATGGTTGATAAAGTAACGATATTTCAATGTAAAAAGGCAATGTGATGTGAGTATCGAAGTATATGTATATGTACATATTTGACATGCGGCAAGCCATACCACACCTCTCACATATCACACCGAATAACAAGCGACGCTTACAAGACACATCAGGCAAGCTGCCTATGAGAACAGCAACGGGAATAGACACGATACATCATGAAAACGATACCACATTAGAGGCAGGTTACCATACACATCCGCGAATGGAGAGCTCCCCATGCCTGGCGCTAAGGACTAACGAAGGCTCCTCTCTTCATACTCAGCTCTATGACGACTGCACATACCTTTGAGAATGGCGAAGGAGAATTGGGTATCGGATTAACTTCCAAGTTTGTGATGAAAGTTGCTCGGTTGTAAATATGAGACAGATAATACGATGTTGAGAAGGCAAAAGCAAAGGTATCGGATTTTGAGGATGGGAGTCCTCTTATTTGGACACATTCTAGCAGTGGGAAGTATCGTAGGAGAACCCCTAGGTGCTTCCACACTAGATGGTGAGAGGAAATGAACCATGTAGTTCATGCCGCTGCCGCCACCAACACAAACGTAGGAGAGCAATCTGTGACGGGTCTCCAATGGGGTGGGGAAGATACCAAGCATACGCCCTTCGGTTGTGTGTATAGGTCAGGAACTTTAAGTATCGTTCGGTGATTCTAGTACTTATGATTACAATACTTATCAGGCGTCAAAGATGAAAGGTATCTGTACAAAATACAACGTCTAAACAAACGCCACGGTCGCGTTGTGAGAGTTGATCAAAGCTGCGCCATCGGTGGAAGTGATGGACAGCCAGTCACGAATGTTCAATTGGGACTTTAAAGTATCAGCGGAATCGTGGAGAAGACTTGTTCCGTAATAGTCCTCTTGGAGGGTGGCGAAGAAGTTTTCAAACTCATTGAAAGAGATATCCCCACTCTGATCAGTATCGATGTGCTGAAAGGACATGTCAATGCCCTTCTTGTCAAGATTGAAGTGTCCAGTTGAATTGATGAATTGATCGAGTTCTTCTCGGCTTACAACTCCGTCGCCGTTGACGTCTACTTTCTTCCAGATAGTAGCAACGTCCCCGGCTGCAAGAGCGCTGCGAAATGCTACCTTGGTGAATAAGACAGGACTGATGGCAAAGCGGCCGGTAGCTTTGAAACAGACTATTCCAGTAACATCTTGCACGGCTTTGAGCTCGACTACGTAGGTGGACTCTGGCTTGCCCATCTCACCACTTGAACAGTAGACCTTCGACTGCAGATTCAAGTCGTATGTGTTAGGAAAGTGGAGGTGCTCAGGCGTGCACTGAAAACTCAGTAGTTTCAAGCCATTTTCCTGGCCAAAGTCGCTTCTCTTGAAAGGAATTTGCACCCCTGTAAGCTTTTCTATCGCAATACCAAGCAGGTCGCAGCTATGAAAAATCATCGATGAATGAGGAAGGCACGGGTTGTCGTGAAAGTGACCACTGCAATCGTCAGGAGTAACTTCAGACAATGTTCCTTCTACAGCCACCCAGTCTTGGTCGCAAGATGAGTACGTCTTGATGTTTTGAAGCTTGCTGCTCAAATTTTCATAGGGGTTGCCGCTTGCGTAGATTGAATTCGTAGGAGGCGAAAGAAGTGAAGGAGGGAATCTCCTCCTGAATAAGGCCGCAGATATGATGGAAACGCCTCCATTTATGAGCCAAACTGTGTCGTTTGTTTTTAGTAAACCGAAAATCTTTCCAGATCGTTTGGACATACCGGTGGACCTGCGGTTTAGCGTAGAAAAGGAAGTCGAGTGAAAAGTGTGAGGAAAATCTTCCTATCATCAAGAATCAAACGCCGCCAAGATAAACTCACATCATCAAGAAGACAGGATCAGATGCTTCTTCCAAGAACACTTCGATGTTGGCGATACTAGATAGTTCTTTCTGCAGCTTTTCATCGTGATCTGGGTTCGTATCAACATTGTAATAGCTGGCTGGGTAATGGTGTCTTTTCTTTTCAGGGTTGCCAAGGGCTAGAGCAGCACTGGCAGCGCAGCCAGAAGCACGGAGGAACTCAAAGAAAGAGATCCCACCTGTTTCACGAGCAATGGGCGCGTCTCTTTTGACAGTACAGATGATACCGTGGCATTCGCCAGTGGTATCGTCAACAATGGCGTGCTCATTATGAAGTGCATAGTATGGACGTGTCACATCAAGATACTTCGACAGGTGGTCGTTGAAGTCGATCTTAACCAAATGTTTAGTCTTCTTGGGAGCTGCAATTTCGAATTGAGGACTCGTATTAGAAAGAAGGGTGGACGCAACATTCTCCACATCGATCTGGCTGTCCTGGTGATACATCAGAACTGATTTGACACGTTGGGTTGCCTGCACCTGCATCGAGGATGAAGGAGAGAAGGCTGCCGACAGGGCGGGCAACGCAAAGAAAAGGGCACCAATGGTGAAGGACTTGAAGATAGAGAAGGGCATCGTTGAAATGGTTCTTTGAGGAATGCAGAGAAAGCAGTGGGAAGTTAGTGTGAGTGGGCGGAAAGAAAAAAAGGATACCACTGCGCTTGGTGGATAGAGCCGTGCTGCCACCCCTTGCCTACGTCATATCCTCAATATCTTGGCAGAAATGAACGTATCCATCATTTCCATTCAAAGATGGTTGTAGGAGGATTGAAAAGGTGTACCCACGCTGAGGAGAGACGAGCAAATCAAAAAGATACCGCAAGTATATGAGCACCAGCAGCACTGGCACCCGCTACCGCTAACATGGCCCTGCCGCTTCACAAACAACAATGTGTGCGTACCTTTTGAGAGTTGATGGGATGGATCGATAGTGGAAGTAGATTTGATTGCCGAGAGTTGGTGAAGATGGTAGCTGCGATGTGTGTTGCATCGAAAGTGGAAAAGTGAGAGCAAATGAGGCTGATGTTCATGTTGTATCTTGCTTCCGTCCGGAGCGCGCCAAATATGGGTTGTGATTTCTAGCTCTTCTTCTCTCTCCCCTCTCTTCCTCATCCCTCGCTCTTTCTCTTTGCACATAGCATGCACACAGCACACTACAATTGACTGCCGACGATTGTGTTGTTTATTATCAGATGGATCTTATGAGTCATGAATTGTGTTAGTACAAACATTAAAAAGTACCTCATTGAATTGCCCAACTCTGTCCCCAGAAGGATCGGAGAGTTTGTTCTTCCTAATGAAGGCAACATTCCACTCGAAACAACAACGAAGGCCCTTGCTTTGATTGGTGTAGCCTTCCTCTTGTTCACGGCAGTCTTTTTGTACAAGCTAACTTTTGCGATAAAGAAAAAATGCAATTTTTCAGCGGCCATCGCCCCGAAGCCACCTAGAGATGCATTTGCAGGTAAAGTTTGGTGGATATCCGGTGCATCGTCAGGTTATGGCCGAGCTCTTGCACTCCATCTCTGCTCACACCACGATGATGTCAAACTTATCCTATCCTCGCGAAGGCAGAATGTCCTTGAGGAAGTTGCAGAAATGTGCCATAATATAAATCGTAGTGCCAATGTGAAGGTATTACCAATTGATTTTACTGATCATGCTTCTCTCCAGTCCAAAGTCGAGGAGGCCCTGTCGTTGTTTGATGATCGCATCGATGTATTGGTTAACAACGGGGGAGTTACAACAAGGTCAATGGCTCGGAATTCAAACTTTGATGTGGATACCTATGTCATGACTGTAGACTTTCTGGCTTATGCACAATTGACAAAATCTTTGCTTCCGAGTTGGGAAAAGAGCGAAAAGATTAAACCAATCATTGTAAACACATCAAGTGTGGCCGGTAAGATTGGAGTTCCAATGCGCACAAGTTATTGTGCAGCCAAGTTTGCAATTCACGGTTGGTTTGAAGCTCTTCGGATTGAACAAGAGATCTCTGAGAACCCAGTCGACATCTTGAACGTAGTTCTGGGTTCAACCAGAACTAACGTTGCACGTAACGCCATAACGACCTCGCCTAATACCAAAGTTGGAGATGAATGTGTTGACAAGAATATCGAGGCCGGTCTTGATCCGAATTTTGTTGTAGAACGGGTTGTGGCATCGACATATGCTAGGCATGATGAGATTTGGATCGCTCCTAGCATGGAATTGATCATGTTATATCTGAACCAATATGTTCCTTGCTTGGCGAAGAAAGTCTTATCAAAGAAATTGGCTAAGCAGTATGTTGTTGTAAAAAAAATTACAGATAATTCGGTGCATGCAGCCAACACAGCTATTGAGAAAAGAGAAATGTATCATTACTCTCAAACTAACGGACAGACTCCGAGGCATCTTTCAAAATGAAGTGGTCCTAGTCGTGTGTAGTTAAATAAAATAAGTGTCCCTCTCTAAATATCTCTCATACAATAGGGAGACTTGACCCGCACTGCAGGGTCCACTCACTGCCTGTCCTTCATCCCGGCTCATCGTGCAGCGACACACACCGCCACCTCGCTTCCTTCCTGGAAGAGAGGCGACGACCACCATATTATGGTGGTCGTCGCAGAACCGCCCGAGAAACTGCCACGAAAAGACCCCTCTTACTTAGAAATACAGCGTTTTTCAGCTTGCGGAAAATTCTCATTCAAAATTTGAATTCCTACGTAGGTTTAGTACATTTGACATTTTGATTGGTTTACAAATCTCTTGGGCCAATTTTTGCCACCAACTCTTTCATCAAGCACCTCCCACGCTCGACAATGACGAAAAGCTGCCTAGCGCCGAAGCATACTACACACCCAAAGTCAAATCATAGGGGAACCCAAAGGATAAATTAAGCTCTCATACCCGCGTACATTCAAAATAACCCTTAGGGTGCTCCCAATATTGTCATAATGAGCGATGGTGATACATTATTTGACTCTCTGTCGGCACTTATCATGAGTAGTGGTCTTTACCGAGGTCGGTGGCTTTGCGACGAGTCGTTGGTAATGATATTGCAAAGTTACTATCCGAAAACGAAAGAAGTAGATGGTATGAGGTCCAAACTGGCTAAGCGCCTCAACAAGGCGGCAGGGGCATTTGATGACAGCAATATAAACAAGATATACAAGGCAAAGTTCAGTGCGCACTGTCCATTCCAACCATCCATACGCCGGAAGATAAACTATTATTAGTTTGGAAATGGACAGCGAATCCCCAAAGAGCCAAAGACAGCACCTTCGTGCTCAGAAGCACCGCTTATTTTATCCTACAGTGCAACAAATGAGCGTCAGCGATCTTGCAACAAGGAAGGTGCCAATGTCAATGTTGCTACACAGTAATTGTCATTTTGACTGGGAAAGAATGGGATTTGGAACTGGTGTATGTTTTAGTAGTGTCCCGTCTGGGTGCTCTTTTAATGGGCCACTGCAAGCAGCATGATGATAGAAAAGGCGAGGGTATAATATTATAATGAATCTTTTAATCAATTATGCATACTATCTTACTTCCTTTTCTTGTTGTTGTTGTTGTTGTTGTTGTCGTCGTCATCATCTTTCTTGTTGTTGTTGTTATCATTATTCTTCTTGTTCCTCCTGCTCCTCTTCATCTCCTCCGGATTCAGGACCTCAAAGCTTGATCTTTGTGAAAATCCCGGAGGAGGTGAGCCATGTATGGTATGCTTATTAACAGACATTTTGACACGGTTGTTACCGTCACTGGCAAGAGAATTCATGACATGTTCCATCTTCTCTTCCTTCTTCTCTTCGTCTTCTTCTTGACATATTTCATGACCTTCAAGTTCAACCCTAGCATAAACTCTGAGCTGGAACTTCCCCTCTGTTTCTGCACGTGTTGTTGATGTTGATTGATGCCTTCGGGCGGCAGCAGCAGTAGGAGGAAGAGGAGTGATCTGACGGGCTCCCGGTGGTGTGAGCTCTGCGTCGCCCTGCGAACCATCTGCCACTGCTGTTCTCGTTGATTCGCTTCTTCCTTGGCCTCGCGCTGCAGCTGTAGAGGGGCCTCGACCGCGACCTCGTCGTGCAATTTCGGCTAGCCCATTGCGGCGGTATCGATCGGAATCTCTGAGATTCTGCAACTCTCGGATATGTATGGCGTCCAAGATGGATGTCGGCTTGCCGACTTGTTGTTGCATCCAATTTCTCTGATCCTCAGCCTCAGTGCATTGTGATTGTGAAATGTAAGCACAAGCGGCTGCTGCACAGTTATCAGCTGAATCATCAATATTGTTAGCCCATAGATCACGTTGACCGTGTCTCAACCCAGATGCCAACATACCCAACATCGAGTCACGTCTGTAGGATGTGTGTGTGATGATGATGAACAAGTAGACGGCTTGTTGGCCCAAAAGAGACAGTCATTTATTTTAACTACAGTAGAAAAAACGTAAGGTGTCGCTGGATGGGCCCTCTGAAAGTACTACGTTCAGAGGGGACGTACTTATTTTTCAAACTCTTTTCAGAGCGGGTGTGGTATATGATGAAAGAAAACGATGTAAAGCAGTGTTGCTTTGGATTCGATGCAATTACAACGATGGTAATACTCTATTCAGAGACTGGTATATCATGGAGAGAAACGATGCAAAGCTAAGGCTAAGTAGCGTTGGATGAGATGTAATCGAAGTCGAATGGGTCGATTACAACGATGGTAATACTCTATTCAGAGACTGGTATATAATGAAATAAAACGATGGAAAGCAAATGCTTTGGCAATCGCACCAGATGTAAATCTGGTGGGTAACTTGAAATGTATGTCTGAAACAACAGACGACTGTTGCGTAGCGTAGTAAATCAGGCGTAGCTAGCTTTTGTGCAAGCGCATGATGGATGAGCTTGGATGGAGATGAAGATGAAGAGACTTGAGAAATAGCTGGCGTAAAATATCTTGTGCAGCTGCAAATAGCATCGTGATGGGTGAACTTGAGTATAATTGAAGACTTGATTGATGGACGATTCTGTGAACTTCCTTACTGAGAGTAATCAGAAAGGAAATCCGCAATGTTCTCTTCGTCGTNTTGATGGACGATTCTGTGAACTTCCTTACTGAGAGTAATCAGAAAGGAAATCCGCAATGTTCTCTTCGTCGTTGAGGAGCTTCGGCAAAGAGGAAGCGAAAATGACTGAGCGGCGGTCTTTGACATGGCGAAACACCGATAGGCGGCTGCCGCCTTCTGGGGGAGCTTCATCATCGAAACAGCCGACAAAGGCTTTCCAGATAGGCTTTACTTTGTTGCCCACCTTACAATTGTATTGATTATTGACATGATTCGCCATCGGTTTCGAAATGGCTGATGATTCGGCCGAAGGCGGCTCGGTCTCTGGCCAAGCGAGATCGTGGGTGAAATTGTTCAAAATGAAGAACCTCTCGCGTAATTCACTTGAAATCGGACCGCCTTTGCGTCCAATTATCTCTTTTTTAATGGAATCGATCAACTCGTAACCTTCCTTTGCGTTGTCGGTGGGCTGCATGAACACGTAAGGTTTGCTATGAACAGCGTTAACTTCAACTTTTTCAGCCTCGAAAGTAGCGTCAAACCACAGGGAGTGTTTGCAAGAGGTGGATCCTTTCGCATCAAACACCACCTCATAGGCAGTGATAATGTCAGGCGACNAGGGAGTGTTTGCAAGAGGTGGATCCTTTCGCATCAAACACCACCTCATAGGCAGTGATAATGTCAGGCGACCCAGACTGAAAAGGCACTTCTTCCACGGTGCCAGATCCACTTTCAATCATAAAGGATCGGGTCTGAAGTATCATACATCTCGCCCCATCGAGGAACGTTCCTGAGCCAGAAGAGAATGTGAAGTCGAGATGGTACTGTGATTTTTGATGCATAAGCAGGGCAATACGCAACTTTTCTACACTCGACAGCTTCTCGATCCCGTCTGGGACATCAAAAGGCAAGTTGAAGATGCCAGAGAGGACATCTACCTCTTGATTGTTGGCAATAAAGTTGCACGTCTCCTCAAACATATCACGGTCCGGTTTACTCCTCTTCTTCCACAAAAAGTCTTGAACAAGTACATTTTCCTGAGTGATGCTATTGAGGTAAACATGACGGAGCCGATCAATAAGAATGGGCTTACACAAAGAAGTAGCTCGGGTAAAGGTTCTGCCGGGACTCCCCTCGTCCCCCTGCACGCGAGGGTCATGTAGGTAGATGCATTTTTCAGCAAAAGAGCTGTAGTGCACAGGAAAAGAGTTGAGATAACTTCACGATGTATCAAAGTATTTCATACAGGTGTCATATATACATGGACTCACCATGCACCACAGCTGACAAAATCAAAACAAGGGTATGACAAATAGTCAATGGGGCGTTTTTGTTCAAGCCTCAGTTCGTCCAAGGTGAAGGACCTCAATTCGGCGTCGCTATGAGCAAAAGTACAATTCTTACCAAAGCGACAATGCGGCAAATTCTGGCACATGATCGTCTTCTTTTTGCCAGGCTTCAATTTGCTACTAGGAGCGGCGACTGAAGTGCTGCTGCGAGAAGCTCCCATTCCCGGTGACGAGCTGGCTGCGCTGACCGTAGTGGCAGCTTCATTCTCTCGGCAAAATAAATTTGCAGAGGGGAGGGGAGTCGGTCCACCTTCTAGCATCTCATTGCTTAAGGATTGGGGCAACCAATAGTTACCATTGGGTACAGGAAGATCTTGTAGGGGAAGCGAACAAACAGCTCCAACACCAACATCTCGACAGTCTGAATACGAGTTGGTCTCTGGCTTGTGCGGAACGAGCTTGAAGGTCCTTGAGCTCCACCCATCCCGGAGGAGTGACGACTTGGAGAGTTGATGATGATTCGTAGCGGAGTTAATATTGGACGACAACAAAGCTTCGGCGGCAATTGCCGCCGTCCTTGGAGAAGCAGTCCTTGGCCGTGGCGGTGGTGTTGGAGTAGGAGAACTTCGTATGGAGTGTAGCGGCATCTTGCTGTTGCTGTTACTGTACCTTGTGGGAGTTGGAATCATAGCGGAGTGTAGGAAAGTTGCTTCGACTAGAGGGTGGAATTGTCATCTAAATGAACACTTTTTTGTGTGGTCTATTATCCGCAGCAGAATAGGAAGCAAAGTTTTGTCGTGCGTACTTCAGTTTTACTTCGTGTGCTTTTACTTTTCGTGGTAGATAGGTGCGGTGGTGAGAGGCGAGACTTTGCCTTCGTACCTACTTCTCCTAGCTTCAAAGAGTCAACCTTTATTTTTTATTGGTGTATGAAATTCACTAGTATTTATTATGGTACTAATCATGACATTTCATTGAAGTAGAAGCTTTGGGAATTAGACAGATGCCGTGTTCCTCGACTCAGTTAGAATATTGTACCAAGGAACACGGCTGGAACACGGCAGCTGCTTTATGTCATTCTTTTTCTCCTGTACTAATTCCATCGTTCGGAATAATCTGGACGTTCGCTCCAGATTGTTGCGGCAGAGAGCTTATTATCTAGATGTTTGGCATGCATGAAAATGATGAAATTATTACCATATGGTATGTACAATCCATCACCCATCAAGATGTTCTGGGGGTGTGCGTGGTGGGTTCCATGCTCCATAACTGTCATTAGTAGATATTTACACATTATTTTCGGTCTCATTTTCGGCACCACACTCGAAGGTCGCATTGTTGTTTCTGAGGCAGGACAAAATCACTCCTACTCCACAAAGCATCGTATCCTTGAGCGCAGAGAGCAGAGAGAAGCGAGCAAGAACCTGCAAGGGGTCCAGTCTTATTAGGCTTGACCAACATACTTTACTAAACAATACCATCCTTTTCCCTTCACACACTCTCTCTCTCTCTCTCGAGGACCGTAACTAACGCATCGACTGCGTCAATTACTCATGTTTATGCCTAGCTCGAAGAGATCACGGCTTGCGGCGGCGGCGGGGGAGACAGAACCGCTCGCTGATGAGCAGCCAAATTATGATGATGCCACCATTGATCAACTGGACGATGATGTGCTTGCTATGATATTGGGACACCACTGTCTTGGAGATATAATGCTTTGTCGTTGTGTGTGCAAAAAGTGGAGAGAGGCGGCAAAGAAGACAATTGTTCCTGCGACCGAATTCGTAGTCGATAGTTTGGCAAAATGCAGTGCCATGAATGTGATGGCCACGGCGCTACCTAATCTGCAGCAGCTGTCCATTTGTGATCCTGAAGACGAGCAAGCACAAGACGGACACAAATGGAGTGATGGTGAAGATCCAGATGAATATTGGGCTGCTGAAACGGCCAGTTGCATCGCACACGATATTGAAATTGTATCCAACTTTAGAATGCTGCGCATCTTGGAAATTTCAGAGCATCCACCTTTGAATGGACGATATCCTGCCCTCTTCAGCTTCCCCCTGCTTCAAGAATTGAGCATTACCCACTGCCAACTCATAAAGTGGGACCTGGGGATGTTGGCCGGAGTGCCCTTGCTGAGAGTATTGCATTGTTTCGAATGTGGTGAGTTAACAGGCAACATCAGTAGTTTGAGAATACTAAGAGACACTCTAGAACATGTCACGATTACGAATGCTCGTGAAGTTAAGGGCAACTTCATGGACTTGGCAGACTTTCCACATCTGAGGGAGTTGAATCTGAGTAATACTGCCGCTACAGGAAATATTCGGGAAATAGGTGAACACGATTTTCTAATGCTGGAAAATCTGCACCTTCCAAATACTGTCTATGGAGGTATGGACTACAACTTCAATAGAATATCTGAGGTGACGGAATTCTTTAGTTCAATGTATGACTCCCAACAAAGAATCATTCCACTAGTCAGATACTACTCGTGGAAGCTTTCACCTGAATCTCCTGATGCATATGATCAATATGTCTCGCCTATAGGTCTTGGGAGCTTTGAACCACCATTCAAGCTAACATTTGTTCAAGCAGGGTCAAGACTGGGGTGCCGATGGAGATCTTATTTTGATGGCGACTACAGTCGTATGACATCGTGTGAAATAAACTGGTTAGACCCAGCACCAAGAAGAGGAATCAGTGAAGATTACAGAGTCTACCGTAATGAGTTGGGTCGACTTCAAGCAGGGATAACCGTGTTTAGAGGGCATCACCAACCACCTACAGAGGTGGATTACCAACGTATATGCAGAAACCACGAGGATCACTTTGGGCAATTGTTAGGTCTCATCGTCAACAATCCGGTTTGATTGTTATAAAATCTCCAAGGGGGTGATGCTACACAACTGCCGGAAAAATTTATCCTATAGCATTTCTACTTTCTCAGGAAAGGCGAGCCGAGAAGATACTGTTGTTGAGGTCGAGATAGTCCAAGAACTGATGACATCATGATGTCGTTTTCGAAGAAGTAGTTAGTGACAGTTCTGCTCATGATGATAGTTAATGATGTCGTTTCCCGAGGTATTCGAGGATGCTAATTGGGTTTATGTTGTCCTGTCTAGGGTGCGAACCCGCAAGGGACTCTTCCTCACAAAACCGCTCGACTTGGACCGCGAGTTCAATGTCCCACAAAGCCTCATTGACTTCGAAAACAGAATCAGGACCAACTTGGAGCAACCAACCCTCGACAGATTGGCACAAAGGGGGCACTACCCCACTGGAGGAACTCGCGATGCAGAGTAAGAAGACGTTACAAATAAAACAAATATCTAGAACGAAAGGCTTCCTCCCGACTAGCCATATTAGCCTTCCCATGCTTACTTCTATCCTCACCAACATCTAACTAATGCAGATGCGACGCGACGTGTCTACCATCATGTAATTTCATCTTAGCTTAATATTTATATAGATACAGGACGCACCCAATTATGAACATGGGTATCTCCTGAGAGCCATGACGCATCTCATCAAGCAGATCAGAGCTATGACGCACGAAGCTTGCCGCTGCCGCGTTACAATTACCTATGTACCTAGAAGTAGGTACATGCTACGCTACTATCTGGGGTAGGTACGTTTCAGGGCACTGTCGCTTTATCTCCTCACACTTTTTTATGTACGAAGTACAATTCCATACATGTGAGCGGATGCTGGTTGCCTGTAGCTTGTTGCCCTCTCCATCGAACAAGTACTATCATCGGTCATCGCTGCTGCTACACTCAAAGCTAGTGTACCTCACTACCGCGATGTTGCCTCTCTTGCGCTTCCTCATTGGGATTGCTCTCGTCAGCAACAGCTCGCTCGTATCCAAAGTCGCCGTCGAAGCGTCCAATTTTAGCAAGGCACATGCACACACTGGAAAAGTGGAGCCCTTCACACCAGGTGACCCTAAAATCAAGCTTGATGGGAAGGCTACTAGTATTTTGAAGGCTGGGAAGCCATATCAGGTTAGTTCATGATGTGTGCTGGTCAAACTGAATTTTCATAGATATACTTACGAATTGTCTTTCGCCTTGCTTCGCACCATAATAATCGGCTGCGTATTTATCTTACAGACTCAAGTTCAATCTGGTCAGAGCGGCGGACGTGGTCTCGTCATACAGGATGTTGATGCACCCACACACATCGTATGGGATCGAATTCTAGACTTTGATAATTACGGCAATATGGTTCCCAAATGCTTTGAATCCAAAAATTACAAAATCATTGACCACAAACCGACCAAGGCGAACAACTTTCTAGAGAAGGAGATTTTTACACGGATGAAGGTTGGATTTCCCATGTTGAAATTGGAGTACTTTATTAGGCATTTTGTTTATATTCAACATCATAAAGCCTTGACATGGACTTTGGATTATACCAAGGAATCGGATTTTGATGACTCCTGTGGGTATTGGTATATCGCTCCCCATCCGGATAATCCAGAGGAGAAGACGAGGCTGTATTATTCCGTGGGAGTGAGCATGTTTGATTGGGTTCCAAAATTCGTAGTAGACTTCATGAGCTCCAAAGCATTAACGGACGCAACAGCGTGGGTGAAGAAATTTAGTGAGATTGAATGGGCCAAGGAGGTTGCAAAAGGAGGCTCATCAAGAAGTAGTAGTGCTGGTATGCAAATGAAAAATAGGGGGGTGCTTTTTGCGCTACCGTTCTTTGGTAATGGGAAGAAGCAAGAGGAGGAGGAGAGACTTGCGAAAGAGGCAGCAGAACAGGCAGCCAGGGAAGTACAAGCTGCATTGGAAGAGAAGAAGAAAATGTTTGTTGTGAGGGCTGGATTTCGACGATACCTCCTCGTTTCGTTAGTGGTTGTTTTGGCTGTTTACAATATCAACACAATGGTTGCCGGCGGCTTTTTTAAATGCAAATCAGCATAAAAAAATGTAGAAATCACAAAAATATTAAAGAGAATTACAACATCATGGCATCAAATTAACTATTACGAACACTATTCAAGTTAACAATGATGGTCTAAGGAAAGGAAACACAGTAATATGTCTAAGTTAGAAATATTGTATCTACGTTTCTAACAAACCTATACATGACACAATCAAATCAAATTTATCCCAAACAACAACGTAAAAGTCATGATGAGGTGCAATTTAAAATTTGGGCTGGCCGTCGGCACCACATCGCGACACCACAACGTATCTAGCAGATTCCACAAGCCGTCATCTCACGTAGCTGCGACGCTACAACCTCGTATGGGTCGAGATGTGGTCCACTTTGGGCTGGCCGTCGGCACCACATCGCGACACCACAACGTATCTAGCAGATTCCACATCGGCCTGAGCCGGTGCTGCGGACCAAATATACTTTGGATGGGATAGGAGCAAAAATAAATCAACCGCCTCAAGCCGTCATCTCACGTAGCTGCGACGCTACAACCTCGTATGGGTCGAGATGTGTTCCAATTTTGGAAATAATATAGTTGTGTTTATTGTTTTTGTTTGCCTTAATTTAGCATTTAAATAATTTCTTCTTTTCGTCGGACAACATTTTTATTTGTCAGAAATAGACGAAGAAGTTTTTTTGCATTCATCTCTAACATCTTTTGTTCATTGTTTCCAAAACAATGACAATGTTGTCCCAATAATAAACTCTCTCATCAGCTATAACGACTGCACTTTCAAAGCACAATCATAATAATCCTCAATCATCTCAATTTATGAAAATATTCCACCTCAAAAGTCAGTTGGCAGTGGGAGGTTAGCAACACCACCATATCTACTGCTCGTGTATTTCTTGTTCACCGCACGCAACTCGGAGCTTGCTGAAGCTTTCTCAGCTAAAATCGCACGCGCTACCGGCTTGATGTCCTCTTCACAGTATTGTGCATATTTGAGAAGTGTGGGACTCCACGAGTTCCTACCTACGGTTCTCCTCGCAATGCAGATTGAGGCCGCAGCAAGCTGACTGGGGAGGTAGTGAAGCATGTTATAGCTTTGCAGGGTACCGTCTAGGATGTAGCATGACAGCTGAACAATCTTCTTGTCAGCGTGAGCTGCCTTCAAGTATCTCACTAGAAATGCATGAGCACTTGGAATTGTAATTTGGTATTGCAACTTCTTAAGAAGGATTTCTTCCATTTCAAGGATCTTTCAATGTAGGAGATAAATTGATTGCATGAGAGCGTGTATACGAATAGGCAATTGATAGCAAATAATCAAGAATCTTTCTCACCTCATTTTTGGAGTAAGCCCTGTCACAAATATAAACAAGGTCACGAAGTTCCGGTGGATAGATTTCTTCATACTTCGATGCAATCAACAAGGCCGTAACTCCTACAAGTTGCAACTTAGGCCTTGTCACTTCAGCCTGGGCCAAATACCGATCTATGATATTGACTGTTAGGTAGAGCGTTTCCGGAACGAGCTTAAACTTCAGATGGACTTCCACCAACCAATCAACCAATATGGAACGCATTCTCTCATTGATGTACTGCTGCTCATCCATGTATACAGGACGAACTGAAGTGGTGGCCTCCTTTGACCGGAAGTGCTCATACATATCCTGCACATAGCTGGTAACACAGAGCGGATCATCCGTATCACGTTCATCAATGTTGTCCGCTGGTCCACTGTATTGATAACCACTCAAAGCACAATCATCAGCAGGCATGAAATTTCCGGAAGGAATCGATCCCTGTGATACGAGCGGGATGTTGTTGTGAATGGAGTTGCTTGTCGTTGACAATTCAGTATCACCGCGTTGAAGACTTTCAGCGTTGTCACTAGATCGTGACAAAGGAAAGGATGACGAGTTGTTATTGAGTCCTCTCTTGTTGACATTGGCCTTGCCGTTTTTGACACCGCTGTCGTCGTTGCGCTGATTTGAGACATCCTGGAACGACGAAGAATGAGCAGATCGATGGAGAGCGAAAAAGAAGTCAGAAGATGAACAAACAAACAAACAAGAAAAAAGAACGGACTGAACAAAAAGAGTTTCTTCACTCACCCTTAGAGCACCACGAGTGCGACGAGTGCCTTGAGCATTCGTTGGATTTGCGTTTGTACGATGGAACATGATTTCGAATGGATTCGAAGTGGAGATGCTTTTGATTTGATGAACGAAGTTGATTTTTTCTGTGACACTCAATGGAGTTGCGAGACGACCAAGCAATATAATGCACTTGAATAGCAACTGTTAACGAAGTGATTGCGTTATGAAGAAGATGACATTGCAGCCTCGCTCAATAAAATGATGTTTGCTCCTCTCTGTTTCGGTTGGGATCACCGCCTCGCCAGGCGAGAGGGAGTTCGAAGTTTCAACATCGCTCAAATTTATCGTTGGGTTTTGATGGCCACGCGAACAGCTAAACTAGCAAGTTTCAAGATTCAAAAATAATAAATGAAGTGCGGTACTTACATAAGTAGTACCCATTACCAAAAAGCAAACGAAACTATCTCTAATCTATTGTACCCCTGCTAGCGACAATTCTCGAGCTTGGCGCCTTTCATTTTCATTTTTTGGTTCGCTTCTCCTTTTTTCGCAGTTCGCGGAGTGAGTAGTGAGTTTGAACTTTCCATCCATCACACCGACATAACAGACAACAGATACAATATGCTTTGAAAGAGCACGCTACTATGGACGACACAAGAACAAAGACGGAGGGTGATCAGTCTCCACCCGATGATAACGACCCACGGAAAAAGCAGCAGCAACGACGTGGCAAACCTTCAAAGAAATACGGACGCGATAACAGCCATGACGTACTTTATCTGAAAGGAGCAGCTTCCCAGCAAACAACACATCCCGGGAATCTAAATTATTACGCCCTTTGCGAAGAACGGTTCGATGAGTGGTCAGTACTAGATTGCGATGACCCGAAACGAAAACAAATATGCATAGAAATTGTCAAAATAATTCTACAAAGGGGAGGAGTATTCCACAAAGCAAGCGGCGGCGCAATGGATATCAAGGCGGCAGTGGAAAAGACGAGTAGTCGATTCAGACAGATTGCCAAGCCCAAGCTTCGTCCGCATACAGGAATGTATGGTGAGAATGACGTAGTATTTGTAAGAGGGGCACGCAACCATATGTATCCAGGTAATGCAAAATGGAGGACTTTATTGGATGGATACGCACAAAGATATCATAGGGAAATGAAGAAGCTAGATGAACAATGCAAGTCTTTTTATCCAGCGCAAACGAGACCTGAATATATGAACGAGGTTGTGGAAGAAACTGTATCTATTATCAAGAGTAGGGGAGGACGATTTCTTGACGAGAAGTTAAAGCCTCTTTCACACGATGTTATTATTGTTAAAACACACGCTCGGTTCAAGGACATGAAGAAGGAAATAAAGACCGGAAAGCTTGTTTTCAACGTTACCAAAAATGAACTTACAGAGGACAAGTTCAGTGGAGAGGCGGAGGCTGTAGCAGCTGATACAAGCGCATCAGTCAAGGTTCCTACACGAGTACTCGTCACGCCTGGCTTTACATCAGTCAAAGCAACTGTGTCATCGAAGGAGGAAAGACAAAGAAAAATAGCAAAAAATCATAGATTGAAGGAGAAGAAATTTTATGGTAATCAACACAGAGATCCTTATGAGAATATTTTGGCTGCTATTAACATTCCTTCAATTCCCTCAGATGAGAGCGAAGTCAAGGAAAATGATGTTGCCGCAGACAACGACGACGAAGGAAAGGATGAAGAAGAGTTCAAAGATTTGTCGAGATACGAAAGACGGAAGAGACGGGAATCAGGCCAACCTGCACTACCACGACCAAATCATCAAAAAAAGAACTCAAAACAAAAGACAGAAAAGAAGAGGAAGAGGACGAACCAATCCAAAAAGGAAAGAGCTCGCTCACCATCACCAGAACATACCTTAAGCGAATACGAGCAAATGAGACTGGCCAAAATGGAGAGAAATCAAAAGCGCTTAAAGGATCTTGGACTTGGATGATGATTTTGGTTCTTTTTCAATTGTTGCAACACTTTACTTATATTTCTGCTGTTACGTGATTGATGGAGCACTGCAGTCGAACGGAAAATGACAACGCGACAATCATGAGTGAGAAGATTACACAGACTAAACCTCTCCTTTTCCTACTTTATATGTTCTATTTCCTGTCACGTTTTTGACGCCTCTGCCCAGCTCCACTAGCTTTCGGAGGTGTCTTTGAGGGCTGAGGCACCACTAAATTCGTGGGAAGCGCCATACCTCCAATTCGAGTCTTTACACGACGTAATTCATGCGGAGATGTGATGTAGAGGTAGCCATCCTCACCAAAGCAAATGCTCGTAAAAGGTTCAGATCCTTGTGCTGTCAAATTACCAACAACAGTTCCGTGTTCTTTGGATAAAAGCGTCACCGTGGAGGAACAGGTAATCAGATACAGGGTCCCCTTTGCATCAACTGAGAGCTTCGAACCAACTGAAGAGTACGCATTACCATTGTAGACAATGTGATCCTTGTCGCAATCCTCAAAAGAAAAGCTGTAAAAGACAGAGAGAGTCTTTCTCTCGTCCTTTTTTGGTTCGTCGCTAGTCGCATCTCCACTACCATCATCTTCATCATCGTCTGAGTCCAAAGATAATCGATAAACCGTTTTACTTGCATGATTCGCAACTAATATGTATAGCAAAGAATAGTCGGATGACAACGCGAGCCCCTCAACAGCTGCATCAGTTTGAAACAAGATATCAATATTATCCTGGTAAGCTTGATCTTCCCTTGCTGTTCTCTCCCAACTATGTGCTTCACGACTTTGCTCTGCTGGTATTGGTTGCACATGAACTGCCTCTTTCAACCGATAAACTATACCGACATCGTTACGGTTGTCTGAAAATAGCAAGTCTCCAAACGGTGTGTAAGTTAGGTGATTTGGTCGCTGTACTCGCACCCATTCCGATACGGATACTTCTTCTGATTCATCTGCTCCTTTTTCTTGCCCTTCCTCCTCCAGCTCAACTTTGTCATGAAGTTTCGGTGGAGGGACCAACACTACAAGCGGCGTCCGTGCTCCAGTCTCTCCCTCTACACGAACAATTCGCTTTTCACCCCATTCAGCCACGGCGATATTCTTTCCAACCGACGACCGCTCAGCATCTCTAGTAAGTTCGACTGCAAGTGAGGCACTCCCAAGAAAAGGCGGCGATTTTTGTGCAGACGGAGTTTTGGAGCAATATGATACCGAGCCACTAAATATGTTCTCGGGACATGTTCCATTCGTTATCAAACCATCATCACTACTGACCCAAAATCCGCTACGACAACCACTCCTTTCCATATGTAAACTTCGTCCAATGGTGATGGGTCCTCCACCCACCTCCCATCTCCAAATTCGTCCAGATCGTCCAACATCGGCTAGGAGGAGATATCCTCGTCCGAGATCTTCGTCGTGGACCCAAGTAGTGGAGATAAGATGGGATAAAAATGGTATTGATGATTGCTCATTATTGATTCGTTTCTTGCATTGTTGTTTAATGCATTTATCTGTTGCATCCTTCATGCAGTAAAGATCAGGAGGAGACGATAACACAACTTCTAGTTGGTGATTGTATGCCAATGCAAGTGATGATGACCCAGTTGTGCCCTTTTGATTTTTAGCAATGTAAAAGATGGACCTCACCGTATCTTCATGATGGCCTATTACTGCTACAGAAGACGCACTGATTTGATACGGTTTGGAAAAACTGGAGAGCAATCCACTTCGACTGTGGTGCATACCCCCACCTCTTCTCGTTATAACAAAGTATGATGCTGCAAACACGAATACAGCGAACCAGACATATTCATCGTATTCTCTCTTTAGAGGTTTCTTGCCGCATGGAATGAAATTTGTTTCATCCGTAGAATTGGTATTGGATGGACGAGGACGCTTTGCTTGTGTCAGCGGCGTGGCTTCACTGCTTATTGAATTTGATGTAGCGTGGTGCCGAGAAGTGGCATTTTTTCGCCGCCTGATTTCTCCTGAAGACATCGCAACTATGTAGTCTACACCAACTCCTCAGTCTCAAACCGCACCCTCTTGAACTCCTCTTAGGAAAAGGTTTTGATTGTTATGGTTTTTTTCATTTTTTGTGTTGCACATGTGCAGCACGCTGTTTTTTTTCTTGGGGGAAGAAGTAGTGGTCACCCACTTTTCATCGCTGGAACAACAGGTAGGTATTGTACCCACTTCATTATGTAGGTAATGAAGGCAAGATGAGAGGGGTTGCGTTGCAGCTAAGGAAGCACTCAACTTCATTTCTCGAGATGTCACTTCGTTACATGCTCACTTTTTTTCGTTCACCACTTCGAGCTTTTTGATGAAGAGCTGCTGAGCGAAAGAAGAAGTGTCGTCATAGTAGTTAGTTAGCGGCGCGATAGGGCCCTCCTTATTAATATTATTATACATATCCCGCAATAATCATGAGTGACCACGGCGAATTATCCGAGCTAGATGCCCTCAACCGTCAAATTTCCCAGCTCAAGCAAGTGCTCGTGGGGGTTCAAAAGACCTCCACAACGCCAGATGACGCCATGAAAAAAATTGCCGATTATGTTGAGCTGAAGGGGAGCTCCGATGGGTTCATGAAGGCAGATGCTGGAATGGAGGAGAAGAATATGTACCATAATAGTGTCAAGGGGGGAGGGGGTGGTGATGGAGGTGGAGGATGTTGTGTTGCCAGTTAGTTTATTTGAGGTAAGGGGTACCTACTTGGCTTATGGGCACAGAATTACATATTATAACCTAGTTTGATTCAGAGGCAGGAGAAATGAGAGAGAAAAAGGGGAGATGGGTCGATGTTATCTCTCTCACTGATTCATCATGCATCTGCACGAAATCAACTTAATTGTGATGTTCAGACAGAGGAGGTTATGCAGTTGTTTTTGTTACGAAATCGTTGAGTTTAAATTAGATACTGTATCAATTTTGGTGGTGGCACTGCGTCTATCTCATGAAATATAGTTCAGTATGCTTACTTTTGCTACAGAAGTTTTGATCTCACTCTTCTGTCACTCGTCCATCAATTCCTTCTTAACATTCTTTACCATCACCTTTACCATTCCTCGGACCTTATCTTCTGGCATGACCTCACTGTTCTTGATTGCATTCAATATCATGATGGTAATCTCAGGCTCGGGACTGTTCAACCATACCATCCCATTCACTCCGATGGCTATTTCGAAAGGGATCCCACTCTTATCTAATGCCGACAGCACCGCATTCTCGGGTAGCAAGAGTTCACGCGCCAAACCAATAGACACTCTGAAGGATGTCCCACCATTGAGAGGACCGTATGTACCTTCATTTGTCATCCAATCCTTTCCAGAAGCTCCTCCATCGTCCTCTTCCTCATCATTGTATGTAGACTTGCCTTTTAAGCTATTAGAGTTGTTACCACTTCCACCACCAACTTTGCATGATACCTCTGGATCCATTCTTCCCAAAGCAAAGCCTTTAATTACACGACAGTAAACAAGACATCCTGGTTCTAGCTGCGGCCTATTGCGTTTCGTGGCACCTTCAAAGCTTAGCACATGTAATAGTGCCGAGTGAGACCCAAAGATATTGATGCGATAGTAATCAGCTGATGCCTTTTGATCTTCAACTATTCCAATAACTCTATCACCTACTCCCATGTTAGATGTTACTTTGGACATGTTGTTGGAAGATATTGGTGCAGCCGCAGGGGATTGTGATAAATGATACCTCCGAGGATTGCTGGCCACGAACCAAGTGCGAGAGTTTTGACGGTACACTAATCTTCCAGCAACTGTAGCCTGTATACGAACTGAAGAGCTGATATCCTTCCCATTATTGTTCGTACGCGCTTGTATGCAAATGAGCCCCGTGCCTAGTTTCGGAGGGAGCTTGACTTCATCCTCACTGCTGCGATTTGCATCACCTGCATTTGACCGAGACTTTTTATGTTTTCGACTATCTAAATGTTGACTACTACTAGGCGGAGGATGGTGAAGGATATAACGTGTTAGGTCATCACCAGGTATGACAGCAAGCGGCGGAGGTTCAAATGTGGATCCAGTTGATGGTGGAGGGGGCAGGTTTGATGGAACCGGCGGTAGAGCTGTAGCCGCTGACATCATTAATTTATATTTACTTCCCACTCACAGAAAAAATATTACCGCGAAAATGAAGATGAATGGAGAGAAGGAGAAGCCTTTTATCGATATGGTACCATACTGCTCTTTATTGTCGGCCTGCTTCTGCTTCATTGATGGTTTTCTGCACATAAATAATCGTTGTTCGTCGTTGTTGGCTGGGTCGGGTGGCATGCATAACTTTTAGGGGAGCTCCTCTCTTTCTGCCTGTCTGTTTTTCTCCTGTTCTCGGAGGCGGAAAACGGAAACTTTTACATATGTACCATATCTTGACCGACAGCGGACAGCCTCGGACAGCTCACATGCACGCAACGCCATGGTAGATACGTCTGTTCGAGCAACGAGAATGATGTCTCTTTATATGAGTATGATGATGATTGCTGAACTACCATGATGGATTTGCTTCAAGCTGCGGGCTATGATTCTTCTTCTTCTTCTTCTTCTTCTTCCCAGCCGTGTAAAAATAATGTCACTCTACGCGAAGATAATGCGCCGAATTCCATCAATGGACATGCTCCCAAGTATTCTTCTCGTCCTGGGAGTGTTGACGACAATTCGCAGAGTAAGGCTGATGGAAATGCATCAAAGAGAAGGGGCTTCTGTCATTCACCAAAAGCATCAACAGCGGTAAAAAAACAAAAGCTAGCGCAATCCATAACAATTGCAAGTTTTGATATTGATTGTCAACAAAGTGATCTTTCTTTTGAAAGGTGCAACCCACATTGGGAAGGCCGCTGGGCTGGCCACATTTACCTGCCATTTCCAAATATGGAAGCGTCAGAATTATGCGATGCTCCTCATGCTCCTACTCATGTTGAATCAAAGAACGGCACTGAAGCAAGAATTCTTGCCGACGACCACAGCGACAGCGATAGTGACAGTATTGACGAGGACGATGTTGTGCAGTCATCCCAAAGATTCCTTCCAACAGCAAGAACACTTATTCATTACTGGGCAGCTCTACTTAATGAAGCGTATGTTGATGACGAGGATGCAACTGGCATCGTTATAGTCCCACATGTATCAATGAGCCCAAAGAAAGCGACGAGCAAATCCATCCAAACAGCAAAAAATCAAGACATTAAAAACAAAAGCAACACCTGTTTGCATATCTCCTTATCTCGACCAGTTTACTTGCCAGCACCATCAGTTGACTCCTTTTTAGCAGATATTTCTTCCAGCATGGCATTAGTTCACTCCGCTTCGCGTAGGCATGGACAGTGTAATTCGCAAAAAGGGAGGACGATACATTTGCGACCAAAAAATGCCACCATATTCATTAATGACAATCAAACTCGCTCATTCTTATCCATACCCCTCTCGGAAGAATCTTCTCGTTGGGCGAAAAGATTACTTTTACCTTCTATTGATGCAGCGATGTTACGTTATGGACAAAAGACGTATTATGATGATGGCATAATGCATGTCAGCATTGCAAGTGTCAAAGGAAATATGATTCCAATAACATTACACAAAAGAAGGAACAAAGATTCGAAGGAGAGTGCATATGGAAACGAAAGCAGTATTACAAGTATACCGTTATTTCAGACACAAGGCTGCAATCAATCAGGAGACGAAACTCGCAACTCTATCCCTGAATCAATATCCATTCGATTAGATCACATTCAGTGTGATTTTGGAAAGGTGAAAAACATGCTCCTTCCGCTATAGATTATCGTATCGAACTGGTCAGATCATCTACACTTTTAACTTATCTAATTACTTATAACGCTTACGCGTACATTCACCAACAACACAGAGCGCTCAGAGTTCAGAAGGAAGCACGGCGCATGTGACCTTGTGATACTTGTCATGAGAATACTTCCTCTTCACCGCAGTAAGATTAAATCTCAATTTCTTATTCTCTTCCATCACAAAGCGTGCGATAGGAATAATTTCCTCCTCACTGTACTCAGCGTACTTTACTAGCGTCGGACTCCAATTGTTTCTTCCAATAGCAGCCCGTCCGATAAGAACTGTAGCTGCAGCCAATTGAGAAGGAGTGTAGTTGATGGCCAAATTGTAACTGTGCAAGCTCAAGTCAAGAATGTATTGCGTCAAGAACACGAGCGTCCTATCCGCATGTGCTGCATTCAAGAATCGCATGAGGAAGTTATGCGCGGTGGGGAGACTAATCTGGTAGTTCAAGGCCTTGAGGATGATGGTTTCCATTGAGATGATCTGCAGAAGAACGCAACAAAAAACAGATGTTAGGAGGTTCTCGTAGAGTGCAAAGTCATCAAAAAATAGTACGCATACTTACATCGTCTTCAGTGTAAGTTCGGTCGCAGACATAGACAAGATCAATGATTGCAGCAGGATAAATCTGTTCATATTTGCTTGCAATGAGAAAGGCACTAGTTCCAATCAGCTGCAAATTCTTCTTCGTTGCCTTCTTGACGGCGGTGGCAAGGAAACGATCAACAATCTGCACGGTCAGGTACAAAACTGCAGGATCGCATTTCATCTTGTGATGGATGTCTACCAACCAATCAACCAATATGGAACGCATTCTCTCATTGATACTCGGCTGGATTGCTTCATCATCACCACGCAGGTAAGGTTCAACAACGGCACGACTCTCCTGCTCACGGAAGTGTTGAAACATGTCTTGAACATAACTGGTGACCATCAGGGGATCATCTTTGTCACGCGCATCGATATCATGAGCACTTGTAGCAGTAGGAAAAGCAGCAGCAGCAGCAGCAGTCTGCTTGGAACAAAAAGGCAGTTTTGCCTGAGAGGAACGCGGAATGGCACGATGCGCAGCATTCTTAACAACCACTCCGGATTTTTTGTGTACAACAGTTTTGGGGAATGGTGCACTCTTCTTCGCTGCAACAACCGCATAGTGAACGGTGTGGACAGTCTTCTTCTGCGACTTTCCCTCTCCAAGCTTTGAAGCTCCATCCTGCTCAACGCGATTGGAGACATCCTGATGGCATGTATGACGCAATATACATGAACAAAGTGTGAGAGAATGAATAGCTAGCAAAGAATGACGATGTACAAGAAGTTACAGTACTTACCCGAAAAGCGATGCGAGCGTTTGTGTTTGTGTTAGTGCTAGTGCTTGCGGCGGCCGATCGTCCTGTATTCATGATGAAGATGTACAATGGTTGCGGATAATGAAGAGGTACAATTATGAAAAAAAGTGAACTGATATGAATATGCAGTGTGGGTGTAGTGAAGCACAAAAGTTACCTGAAATCAATCATGAGCATGAATGAGGCCGCGGGATGAGAGAGCTGTGAAAAGCTGTTGAGATTTTTTGGTCTTGACTCGCTGAAGCCCACACAGACAGCGGACAGACTCCCCACTTATGTAGATCTATGTGAATTGTACCTACTGTACCTATTTTTACGATACCATACCGTCGGCTTCTAAGTACCTAGTATCATCCATCGCCATCACCAGTGATGGTCATGGTAATGGAAAGAAAGCATGAAGAAGAATCAATGAAATCAGCATTTCAACACAACGAACAGCGGAAATGTTGTTGTTCTCCTTGCTCACCGTTCTTTTATCCTCTATGCCACTATTTGCTCGTTCCCTACTTCAACATCGCGCTCCGAGATATGTCCGCAGCAACGCTCCGACAAACCAATTGTACACCAGCACAAAAGAAATGTCGGAAGACGTCACCGCCACCGCCACAGAAAACCGAACGGTGATAATTCTCCAGCGAGGTCCAAAACATATTGTTGCGTGGAAGCCACCCGCAGTCGTTTGCCATCATAGCGGATGGACAGGCTCTCGAGCAAAACTAAAAAGAGGCGAGGAGCCAGAAATACCAATGTTACAACGTGTAAGAGATGCGTTACATGACATTGATACGAGATCGGCAGGAGAGGAAGATCCACATCAGCCCGTTAGAAAGGTGAATTTGATTCACAGATTAGACAGAGGCGCAAGTGGAGCACTGTTATTGACATATGCAGACGAAGATGACGACAGTAAAAGTACGGACAGCAATAAAAGTTCAACCACTGCTATCTTGATTGATGCACTGCAATCACCAGAATCTATCAAAACGTATGTGGCACTAGTAAGAGGTGAAGGAATCCTCTATGGTGAAGATTTCAAGGAGAAAGGTTGGTTCGATGTCACACGTCCAATCAAAGATGAAAGCGGAGTCGAGAAAGATGCAACAACTTCGTTCAATTTTATTGCAGGTCAGTCAGAGAGTAGTGATGATAATGGCGTGATCATTAGACCGAGAATGAGTATAGTATTGGCCCGCCCGATGCAAGGCAGATGGCATCAAATACGTAGGCATCTGAACGGAATTTCTCATCCAATTCTCGGAGATACAACTCACGGACATTCAAAGACGAACCGCGCGTGGAAAGAGGAAAGAAATCTCCCTGGAGAACGCATTTGTTTGCACCTTGCTAGAATTCAAATCCCTCCTAATGATGAAATACCTGAGGGAATAGACGTTTCATGTCCATTAATGGATGATATGTTAGAGATGCTGCGTTTGTATGCTCCTGATGTCTTGGAGAACGCGTTGCCCAAGCTGAAAGAAGAAGGCATCCTCTTGGACGCAGACAGAGATTATGAGGTAGGACAATACACAATACCAGAAGAGTTATTGCAAGTACAATTGAAAAACCAAATGCTAAACGATGATGGCAGAGCGGAAATACTTCTACTGGGCAGAAACTTTGTAGTTGCCGACAAACCGCCGACTGTTGTTGCTCACCATTCTAGTTGGACTTATACTCGATCAGACCCAATGAGAAGATGGAAGGAACCAATTCCTATGCTGCAACGAGTTCGGGATACAACCGGAAAGAGGGTGAATTTAATTCACCGTTTAGATAGAGGCGCTTCGGGTGCGTTACTATTTGCATTCGCTGAAGACAACAACTGCGAAAATAGTGAGAAATCATCATGTAGTATCACAAAAGCAATGATTGAGTCAATGCAGAGCAGGGATGCAACAAAGACATACCTCGCTCTATGTGACGGCGATGGAGTGTGGAACGGCGTAGATTATTTGAAGAAGGGTTGGTTCACGTTTGACAATCCAGTTCAGGATGAAAGCGGCAAATTCATCGATAGCAGCACTGATTTTCGTTTCATCGCCAGCAAAACGATGCCACTCAAGGAGGGAGACGCCGATGAAGGTAGAAAGATAGCGATTGTATTGGCAAGACCAAAAAGTGGTCGGTATCACCAGATACGGCAACACTTATCCTCTGGCACAATTGGGCATTCAATCCTTGGAGACAGTTCACACGGAAGGTCGAGGACTAATAGATTGTGGAAGAAGAACTACAACTTGCTGAAAGAAAGAGTCTGCCTTCATCTAATACGCTTACAGATTCCAGCAACAGACTACACAGATGATATTGATGTATCGTCTCCACTTCCTTCAGACCTAAGGAAGGTTTTAAGTAACTTTCCTGACCTTATGGAACAAGCAAGACCAATTCTTGCGAAGGAGGGGATAAGCATATAACGTTTTCATTTTCTATACTAAGATTTAAGCGTACTCTGAATATATAGGCTCTTCAAATCGAATGCGCTTTTGCAGGACTGTGATCGAATTTTGATATCTTTTGTGAGGTTCTAGCAGAGAGACTTCAACATATTCACCGCTTGGTATGCCCGTATATTCTTCGTCTGCTTGTTTTCGGATGCGTTCCAACCATTCCCTTGTTCGCCTGTTGGTTAACGTTGAGTGGCAGCAGAGGAATCCCCCTGGTCGTATATATTTCCACACACTACCAGCGTACTCTTTCATTCGTGACCCAACTCCAAAGTCACACCACAAGAGATCTATCGATTCCGTTTCCGAAAAATGAGTATCCAAAGCGTCAAATGCATCCCCCCGAAGGAACTCGAGGTAAGAGTCAAGCCCTAGAGTCCGAGCTACCCCAACTGCTCCGCTTGCGGTTTCTTTTTGATGCTCGCAGTTGTCTATGCATAGTAAAGAGGAGACAGGAGCAGTATCCCATTCTTCAAGCTTGGAGGCAATGCCGAATGGATAGTCTAATAATCTCAATCGGCCATCCTTCTCCAGATCAACTATACGTTTCATCTCATCCTCATTATCTTTCAACGCTTGCAACAAAAATAGCGTCGTGTAACCAGCTCCAACTTCAACAATCTTTCTGGATTTTGTGAATCTTACTAGTGAATAAAGCAACTGTCCTGCATTTTCCACTCCCATATGCGGGTTGTATAGAGGTCGGACATGATGAAGGAACGCAGGTGAATACATCTGTGATGTGGGTAAAAACACCTCCCGCACAGCATCATCGTGTTTGAACAATACTCTTTCTGCTTCTGGCATATTGTCAATATTATCTTGTACTATAGTTTCGAACAATACATCAGTGCGAATGACATACTTGGCTCTATTGCCCGAAGAAACTTTTGATCCTTCATGCAAGGGCCAAATCAGTCTAGCCCGCTCAACTGCCTCTTCTGAGACCGCCTGAGGGAACACCAGAACACTTCCAGCACGCGGTTGAACAGAAGCGATGACATTATCTTCGTAAGCCTCTTCATTGTTCCAGTTTGATGTCCGCTCTCTTTCAGAAGCGGGAGAATAGAACTTGGTGTGACCGCCTGTGAAATCATCATTCAGGTAAATCAACACAGTAAGTCTTGAGACAATCTCTGCCGATTGTGAAGAAGAGTACTGATGAGTTGCATCCCAGTGCAGATATGGTCTTCCACTTGAGCCAGCATCATCATCGTCGTCCAAGGACACTCCTCCCGGCGGAAATCCAGCATCAATGTGAGGAGCAAACGCCTGATTGCTACCAGGTTTGTATTTGTAAACACGGAAGCGACGATTGATTCCCGCCAGTGAGTACGAGCACTTCATTTTCCCACCACCATCTTGGTCTTGTAACTCTCTATGTGATTCTATGACACCATTTAAATCAACGTGTGGCCCAATCACACTCATTAATGCATCAGCAACTTGTTTCGAAATAACAAGTTGTAAGGCTCCGTGGTGATTCTTACCTGCGTTATACTCTCCAAATCCTATTTCTTCACAGAGATTCAATATGGATTCACATATAGTAGGCGATAATGCTCCTTCGAGAAGAAAAGCATTTGCATTTCTCAGTAGGCCCTCAAGTCCCAGTCGTCTTGATTTTGCTGTTCCGTGTAATTTTATTGCATCCGCGCTTGCATCACTTGTTGTTGCACTCTGCACAACAGCATAAGTGGGCACACCCAACGCTGTCAAGAATCCAGAACTATCATCTTCGTCCGGACCGCTGTTGATTCGAATAATATCTCCACCAAGCGCAGGAGATGTGGCTATCACTTGATGATTTTGCTGTATCGATTTGGTTGACGCCAATGTCACGCTAGTTCCACTTCTCCTAGACGCCACTGCTGACTTGAATCCTTGAGTAGTAGTGGTGAAACCATAGCAGCATAAGTAGCTGCTCTGAAAGTGAATGGTCGCTATCACAGCGAATGTAATATAGCTATGGAGAGGCATAAGAAGGTTATGGCAGAGTGCAAGCTATTGTCATGAAGACCTCCAATTGTTTCCCATTGATGTACGACACCGTTGTGTTGTCATCATCTAATGAATGACTATGAATGAGCGAAACGGCGCAGGAGCCTACCATACCATAACTATCGTGCGTGTGATAAATGGAGGTGTTCCACTTGATGTGAGATGTGCAGGTTGTGTGCGCGCGACAACTTTCTCCCAATTTCTCCCCTTCCTGGCTATGGCCCCCTAATAATATGGAGTGTTGTCGTATGCCTTATTATGCTAAGGAACACAAGAATTCGCCGTCGTTGACCTCCACAGCTTGTGTACCTCCACACGCCTTTTCTGCATTTTCCCTCTCTTGATTCAATTCAGAACCACTCAACTCGAGCCAAAGACGAAAAACGAAGAATGGAAAGAAACAATGCCAAGAACTCAATCGACAAACTTCAAGCACGAGGAGACCTCTTTACTCGGCAACTCATCAAGGAAAAGAAGCGTACAAATGAGCTTCAGGTGAAGCTCAAAGAAGTGAATGCCCAGATCGCCGAAATTCGCGAATCTAACAAGCAAAAGGCAATCTGCCTCTTGAATAAATACTCAACTACTCCAAATGACGCTTTCCATCGCGTAGACGGAGTAAATCCCACATCCTTGGCCGAGAGCAATCAAAAAAAGATAGTCAAAACCTTGGAGAGTAGATTGGGCAAAGCATTGGTCAGAAGAAATCAGCTCGAGAACGAAAATACCCTCATCAAAGGCATGATCGATGAACTTCGACGCAAGATTGCCAATGATATTCAGAGTCGAGAGCGCATGGAGAAAGAATTGATACAGATAAAGGACGACATGGATGAAATTATGGAACGAGCCGCGGCAGCTGCCGACGAGCGAGAGACGCTTATTGTCAAGAGGAATCAGCTCCTCCAAGACAATGACGAGAAACAGCTCATCTTTGAGAAGGAATACGGTGAACTCAGCAGCTACATTGTTATGCAAGCGAAAGCTCTCGAAGATTCAATTGCTAAAGCTACAGATACTGTTACGTCCAAGTTGAATCTCGCTGATAGGACTTTGTCCAAGAATCATGTTCTTGCAGCTGGAACCCTCAACTCTTCAAAAGAGATAAAACATCATCAGGGAAAGTTGGATCGCCTCGAGAACGAGTACGCATTGACAACGGCAAGTCTCAAAGATCACGAGAGGAAAATCAGTACTTTTGAGAAGAAGTTCAAAGATCTTCGAGATGTTAGCGGCTTGGAATCTGTGGATGATATCATTAGCGCATTTGTCAAGAACGAAGATGAATGCTTTTCAATGTTCAATTACATCCAGGCAGTGAACCAAGATTGTGATAGGACGATCAAGCAGGGTTCCAGGCTCAAGAAAGA
The DNA here is from genome assembly GCA_036940105.1 of Skeletonema potamos. Lineage (NCBI taxonomy): Eukaryota > Bacillariophyta > Thalassiosirophyceae > Thalassiosirales > Thalassiosiraceae > Skeletonema > Skeletonema potamos. The sequence continues at coordinate 55,858 of JALLBJ010000017.1, forward strand.
CATTGCAAAATTCAAGAACGAGCAAGTACAGAAGGAGGAAGCTCGGAGTGCAACTGTTCAAGTGTGCCAAAAAAATCTACGAGATGTGCAAGAGGAGCGAGAAAAACTATACCGAACAGCTATCCAAGCCAGACGAACGGTGGAGACAATTGCAAGGAGAGTTACTGCATTATACTTCAAGCTCAAATGTCACGAACTCGACCAAAATGAGCACAGCTCATCAAGAAATTCTGCTCTTCCTCCAACAAATAATCTTCGACTCGATCGAAAACTCACCATGATCTCAGGTGGAGAAGTTTCCGAGAGAGACATCATCAACCTCATGGAAGCAATCGAAAGAAGAGCGATACAAATCATCCACATCTATCTGAAGAAAGAATCGTCTACATCAAGGCGATCAAGGAGACAAAACTCAATGTTGGTGAGTGTACTTTTTGTTTCATTTTCATCCATTACTGTAGTCGCTTGTTCTAATCAACTAATCTTCTTCGTTCCAATAAACACCAATACAGTCACCCAAGTCATCGCACACAATGTTTGAGAGAGCCATCGCCAACACCGCTCAAAACATGGAGATAAGCGAGAATGATTCCGATGAAGACGACGGGAGTGAGTCATCCTCTGACGATGAAGGACGGCCCATGTCAGTACAAGCCATGCGCAGAGAGGCAGCTGAGAGCATGCGTCCAGGCACGGCATTGCATACACCCGAGCAAATACCCAAGCCCAAGTCTCCACTGGTAAGGCATCATACAGTAATATGATATTAGATATTTTCTATGATATGAAAAGAGAGTTTACTGTTAGTTTCTACATTTTTTCACGCACATACAGAGTGACACTTCTGTTTAGGGACGAAGATCTCCGGCGGCAAACGCCTCCTCCTTCTTTACACGCTGCCTCCGAAAACTGAATGTTGGCTGATACTCACGTCCAGCAGCTGCATCACGAAATTGCTTCCACTCCAAGACAGGTCTCAATTCTTCATCCATCCTGACTGCCTTCTGAATAATCTCCAACGACTTGGTGGAGTGACCATTCTTCATTTCAAACAAAGCATAGGCCTGAAGAACCTTGGCAGAGCAAGAACACTTCACTTCATCACCATCTTCCTTCGATAATGCCACACGACGGAAAAAGTTGACAAACACCGCACGAGTCGCCTTGACATCATCATACCGTTGCAAGTGCAAAGCCAACAAGAGCGTGCTAACAGCCAACTTGGTATGATCACAATCGTCCTCAGTTCCTTCTGCCTCAAGTTCATTGATAATCCTCCTATAAATCTTTTCTGCAAGTGTTAACTTTCCATTCTTGATGAGAAATCTCGCGTAGTAATGTTTCGTTGCCAGCTCAACAAAGTTCTTATCGTTCAATGGATCGTAGAGCTCCAGTGCACCAGAATCAGAATCAATCATCTGCGTTGATTTTTCACGATTCTTTCTCATGACTGTAGAATAGTATTCGACGGAGCGTGTGATCCAGGCATGTCTTCGTTGAGAGAGGCCAGATTGATCAACGTTGGAGAAGGCTTGTACTGTTTGATGTGAGAAGAGTGTTGTTAGGAAGAGTAGTAGTACTGTGGCAGGTGACGATGCGCGGTAGGCAAAGAAGAGGGCGGACTTTAACCGTCTTCTTTGGCTGGGAAGGTGCTGTTGTTTTTGATGACTGGGCTTTGACGAATCATCTACATTGGAGAGCATGGTTCTGTCATTTTCGAAATAATGTTCTGATGTCATTGTTGAGGACATCGTGCATAAGACGTGTGCAGATGATATATTAAAAGATGGCGATCGTCTGGCTAATCCACTACTCCAGAATTATGCTGCTGTTGTAATAATGCTGAGATGACAGAAACAGCAATGACACTGAGGAGACGGCTGAGGTTAAGAGCGGAATATTATTTGGCACGGCATCATCGGTGTCTTAGAGCGTGTCGACATCTTCCAAAGCGCCGAGCAAAAGAACAAAGTCCCTCGTGGCAGCCATCGCACCGGGCGGGCACGCGCCCGCCACCGCCAGCACCACTTCCTCCCTGCTCCCGTTCCCTGAGGCTCTCTTTGCCACAACGGGAGACGGGTAGGTACCTACCATAGATAGATACATAATGTTCGGCGTGTGTTTCGGAGCGGAAATAATAGGCAGAAAGTGTCGTTTTTCGGCGAGAGGTTTCGCGTGAAAATATGCATCCGACCGCTGAACTGTTGCTTTCAAAGAAGTGGAACGTCTGGATTGATTGCACCATTGGAAAGCCACGCATGGTATTCTGACAACCCTATTGTTCTTGTCAAATGGCTCAAGATTACGATGCCCGGAGGGGAGGACACCCTTCCATGGGCAGAGGTCAGCCGCCCTACATTCAGACTGGCAGCCCGAAGAAGTATCCTCAAGCTTCCTTCCATCAGCAACCTCATCCGGGTCAACACCCACACGAATACTCTGATCGTCAAAGCTCTATGCCATCGCAGCCGGAATCGCGATATCCTCCTGTAGCTTCTGATCGTTTTCAAAGCTACCACAGGCAGCTTCCGCCAACTCATTACTCTCCTGGAGGGATGAGCTATCAACACCCACCGCCGCCTCCGCAGTATTACGATGGTCACCATCAACAGCATCCCAATTTTTCACCATCCAGAGATGGAGCTTTTGCACCCTACTACCGTCCCGTTGCAAGAAGGGCTATACCAAATCAAGGAATGTCCGATATGATGATACATCCTAATGATAGCCAGATTATCGATGTTGATAAGGATCAAGTCGAGCCTGCAATTACAGTACGAACTACTAGCAAGAAGGAAACATCGGAGAACGCAGAGAAAAAAACATTGGGTAAAAATGATAACGAGGAAGATTCACGTGACGATAATGTCAAGGAAGTGACCGCTTCATCATCACAAGACAGAGAGAATCCCATTTCAGAGGATTTTTCTTCCGTCAACATCATGACCAAACGCCCGTTGGATATTGCTTGCGCTGAGGCTACCATGCCGGCCAACCACGACGAACCTACACCCAAGCATTACAACTTCAACAAAAACAAGCGTGCAAGGATTTCAGAAGGAGCACGGAGCAGTCAAATGGCATGTGTCCCAGAGGGAGGCTACTCGTCGTCAGATTCATTCGAAGCTCGTCAAGATAAATCTCAGGCAAACTTCGGAGAATACGAAAATCGTCATTCTTCTTCCGCATCCATCACACAAGGTCTTAGTTGGTCTGAATATCCTGAGCCAGCTGGTTTACATTCCAAGAGTATGAGTTGGGAGGTGCCTGCGGGAACGTTGAGCACCATTGGTAGTTTTGGTCAGTTCAATGTGGGCAACACAAGCCCGCATAAGAAGATGAGAGACTCTGCCCACCAAGGAAGGTTTGCTCTTTTGCCGCCATTGCCAGGAATGGAGCAAGAAGACTGTAGAAAACAGAACCACATTTCACAACGTCCAGTCCACGGGATGTTTGAACCCCCACGCCCAACCAGCGGTCATTATTCCGGTCATGGTCTGCAAGACAATCGTAGGAGTGCGCACGACTCATATCATCCACTTCCTCATATTACTCAATACCAGCGAGGTCGTTCTGGCTCTTATACCATGGAAACAAGAGACACAAGTCATACAAGTCCTTCATGTCCACCTTACGAATATGTAGACAGTCGCACGAGTGCCTATCCCGATCCTTTACGGAGCACTAGCCTCTTTCCTTACCCAAATGAGCAACCCAATAAAAACCGTGCTGGAAGCTTCGAAGATGGCTTATATGCCAATCGCTCGTTCCAAAGCTTGGATGATTTAGAAGGTCCCGAAACTTCTTTGATGTATGGAAAATCCTTTTCATGGGAACGTGGGTTAGATATGGAAGGAGGAAACGGTTCAGATAATCACACCAGCGACGATACCATGTTGGTGCAGCTGAAGGATCAGCAAAGTGTACTTAGGACGCTTGCTATGAGAGGTGCGATCCGGACGATTGGCAACCCTCATAATGCTGTTGGATTGATATTGCTCCTTGCAATGCCTGAGGATCGACACTGCCTCAGCGAGACGTTAGCTATCATACGCAACAATGTCGAGGTGTTCACTGCAACAGAAGTTGATGTCAGCGCTCCTGCACCCGGAAGGAAGAGACCCATCCAGCTAGGTCAAGTAGGGCTTCGCTGCGTATACTGCCGCATGTGTCGTCAGGGCAATCGTGTCAAACGTGCCACTTGCTTCCCATCCTCCATTGGACGCATTTATCGAGCTGTTATCGATATGAAGTTGGATCACTTCAAGCACTGTCCATATGTCCCCCCAGGACTCAAGCAGCGATTGGATCAGTTGAGCCAAGGAACAACAAGAAGCACTGGAATGACGGTTCAATACTTTATCAGGAGTGCGATGGAGCTAGGAATGATGGACATTGGTAGTGATGGAGTCTTTATCAATTTAAAGCGCGTTGGTAAAGCATACGAAGATTCTGAGATTAACAGCTACTGCAAACCAATCAAGGTGAAGAGGGCCAACCCTCAACAAACTTCTGCACCGAAACCTCGTGCATCATTGCAAGTAAGAGACTCGCAAGTTGCAACCTTGCAAGTTGCAGTACCAACGCCTTCTAACGAGAAGCGTTTCCACGGCAAAGTGGTGCTTGCCTTACCAGAGGACAAGAACTTTTTAAGTCCCTTACGTTGCTTCCTTCGTGAACAAGTGTGTGTCTTCAGTGCTACCGAAACAGACATAGCTATCAGGACGCCGACGACGTTCACTGTACAAATTGGCCAAGTAGGTGTAGGATGTGTACATTGCCTTGCCGTGGCTCCGAAAGAAAGGTCCAATCGTGCCGTTTGCTTTCCTTTCAGTATCGGAAGGATCTACCAATCTGTGGCTGACATTCAGAGGTTCCACCTTGGTGAATGCCGAATGATGCCCTCTTCAGAAAGATCAAGATTCCTCCAACTTCAGAGTGAGAGCACAAAAGGTTCACGAGGCCTTGCCACTCGTTCATACTGGATAGATGCCGCCAAGAAGATTGGACTCAAAGATGGAATATCAGGAATGTACTTTGTCAGGGATCCTGCCTTTCCACCTCCCATCGAAAATGAATCGCTGGATGTCCTCGCTCAAGTCGCCACGAATTTTAATGCATCTCAGTACCCACTCGTTGGACCAGAAGACAAGCCTACTATTGCTGACTTTTTGTATCGCGTCATGGAGCAATTGCAGCCCTGCCGGTTCACAGATGCCGACAGGAACAAGAGGCGTTCCAAAAATCTGGGATCAATAGGAGTTGAGTGCAGGCACTGCGCCGGGAAGATTGATGGGCGAAAGTTCTTTTGGTCCTCAGTGAGTGCTGCAGAATCAAATTTTGTCAGTGTACATTCTCACATGATGGAGTGTCGGTACATTGACGGCGGCTTGAAGACTGAATTAGCCCGCTTGAAGTCCCTGCGAAGAGAGCAAACATCCCAGCTCAAGAATGGATCACAAAAGGCATTCTTCACTCGAGTTTGGGAACGACTTCAAGATATCGGCGAGAGAACTAATGTTGAAGAAAGCATTGCACTCGAAGCAGCTTCAACTGGTCAGTTTAACGAAGCCAAGAAGGGAGGAAGCAACCATGATGATATGAAGGAACTTCGAGCTTGTGGCTCAGAGGATATCCGAGCACTTCTTGAAAATCAGAGTACTTTGAGTAGTATGCCTAGTATTGAACAATGTGACTCTATTGTGAGAACTGCCATTCAGCAACTCTCTGATGAGGAGATCAATTTAAGCGAATCGGCTGGAGACTCAGTTATTGTTGGAGAAAGTAAGAGCAGCCTGAGCAGTGTAGCTCACAACCTATCTGCGGTTACTATGTATTGCAATGAAGAGAAGACAGTAGTGGCTGTCTAAGTGTTGCGTATTCTATAAGTGTGTTGATGTTTCGTTAAGATATTAGTGAATCATGTTATCTAACGCTATCCCAGTTATGAATTAAATGAAAATAGTCGGTCAATTTCTTTACCTGCGCAACCAAGGCATCTCTGTCCGATAAGATCTGAATCGTTTGTGTTCTCTCCACACTCAGTGCACCTCCCTTCCGTCAACGCAGTAGTCAAAGAAGTCATAGTTGATGCACTGCTTTGTGCGAGATAATAGTTTGGATTCGCCTGGATGACATCAAATAGAAGCACATCGCCTGGGTTTTCTTCTTCGACATGCTCATCCCAATAATCAGATACAAATGAAGGTACAGCTTCAACTCTGTCAAGCCATTTACGACCTTTTACTTCGTTCCTCTTGAATCCAAACGCACCTCGCATGTAACACATTCCCAACGTATATAGAGCTAGATCTTTGCCATCACAATGCGTTTCTTTGCTTGCAACATCAGCTAGAAGCTCAAATCCTTCGTTCCAATCACTGTCAACACCAACACCTCGGAGGAGACAAATGCCTTGATATACTTTACCTAAAGTCGAATCATCTTGCTCAGCTGCTGTACGAGTAAGATGATAAAAGTGAATGGCATCTCTGTCGATGCTCATCTGCGTATCCACAAACAGATGGGAACGTGCGAGAGCGACCATTTCAATATAAGCGTTTCCTCCGGTTACAATATGAGCGGGTTTCTTTTTGACCAATATCGGTTCGAGCCCTTCGCACTCTGTCAATCTCATGATCGTATTATCAACTATTGGAGAAGAAATCAATGCCTTGCCCATAAGCTCCCTAGTCATAGGTGAATAAGCGTATTCACCATTAGTATACTTTTCTATGCATTCTCTGTCGTAAAAGAACTAGTAGAAAATACAAAGTAAGATGCTGGTACATCAATCTTAAGACGTATTCCTGCAGGCAAAACGCATCACTAACCCCATCCTCAGCTAGCACTGCACCGATAGGCAGCGTGTTGCAGATAGGACATAAAAACTCAATCGCAATATAATTCGGGTCCATCGTCGTCGAGGCCCCAAATAATAGAAGGAGCATGGAGTACCATAGTGTAAGTCTCTTGTGTCAGCTTAGAATAGTCTGTGAAATTTTCACAGATTCACAGACTACAACCCACCTACGAACACCCACCTACCTACCTCACATTTAACACTAGGCGACATGGGAGAGATATGGAATGAAATTGCAAGAGAGCTCCTTTGTCCGCTCACTAAAACGCTTGCCGTCGACCCTGTCTTATGCGAGGATGGTTTTGTTTACGAAAGAGAAGCTCTCGAACTTCTGAGGAGCAAGAGTAATCCTTTCAGCGTCCCACTCATTGCTAAATGTCCGTTCCACTCCAAGTTGAAATTCATCATTGAAAAGCTTGTGTCATCTGGTGAGGTCAATCAGGAATATCTTGCTCAATGGACAGAGAAAAGACAGACTAGCATTGAAAGTGCCATCATTGTCAGGGTGAAAGGGGCTAAGGAAGGGGACACTAGATGTATGTTAGAGTTGGCAGAAATGTATCTCAACGGGGATGTTGTGGAGAGGGACGAAAAGAAAGCATACGGATACTTTGAACAAGCATCTGAAAAAGATAACGAGATTGGGACGGCCCGCAAAGCAGACTGCCTTTTGACAGGAACTGGTGTTGACAAAGACTTCAAGGAAGGGCAAAAAACATTGATAGAAGCGGCACGAATGGAAAGATCAGGTAAGATTTTAAGATCAATAATTTGTCGTTGTATTCCTATAATATAAGCTTTTACTCACATACTCAATTGAACATTTAGTGCATGCTACATTGAGACTCATGTACTTTCATAAAGAAGGACTCTTCGGCTTTGAACAGGATGAGTCAGCAACAACAAAATGGGCAAGTTACATGAGGCAAATACTGCCACAGACAGTCGACGAACATATGTTAGAGGAGAAAATGTCCGCTCTCAAAAAAAGCTTGAAGAACTTGACAAATCCATCGTGGCATGGCGAAGATGAACCAGAGAATGTCGAAAACGAGATAGATTCTGATTCGTTTGAAGAAACAGAGTCTGAAGAGCCCATCGCACACGAAGGTCCACAAATGGATGCCAAAAGCACTTCTTCAGACAGCGAAAAGAGACAGGTCAAGAAATGTGTGGCGTGCAAGACGTTGAAGCCCCAAACTGAATTCACAGCATCTCAATGGAAGAAAAATATAGATACAATTAGGTGTTCAGCGTGTGTGTCCAAGTTACCAGCTTATCAAGCGCCCCAGCTGCGGCAAAAACCATGCCGAAGCTGTGGGTTGAGCAAAGCTTTTGAAGGGTTCTCTTTGAATCAATGGAGAAAAAAGCAAGGTGAAGGGCGATGCAGTGATTGTGTCAAAAAGGGCACTCTTGATCACATTCCTTTCAGTTCTTTGCGACCAATTAACGTATTCCAAACATGAAAGCCCTTCCCAGCCGAAAGCAAATACTTGCTTTGTCCAATCTTTGCTTTCACCCAGAAGTCTGTATCTTTCACATCTATTGCGCCCTTGTCAGTGTAAGCAAAACCAACTAATGGTCGACCAATATGCTGATTATCCTCATCGTTAACATCAAGTAGGTTGTTTGTTTCATATTTAGAACCATCACTTAAACAACCATGTATTTTGAGTGACTTTAGCATGCCAGTTTCTTGACAACATTTTATCAGCGTCTCACTGAACGCTACCTCCCCTCGACCATTTGGTCTCAAACCTCGCCCTAGGCCGATTTTCTCGGCTGAAGAATTGTATTTGTCAGTTTTAGACCAATGGACATCGCCTGAGAAGCTAGTGTCACAGGGTAGTATCCACTCATTTTGAAACTGTATTGGCCAAGGCGCGTCACCAATTGGCTGATGGCCGCTTAAAATAAGCCGCAAGCCTTCCTTTATAAATAACTTCCGAAACTTAGATTCTAGATCCTTCCGAGGCATCCCATCCCTCATCCAACTATTGTACACTACAGACTGATTTTTTGATTTATCTGGAAGCGTGTTCATGCCATACTGAAGTAGATTACCAAACAGTTTGCCACCTGATGATGTGTTTGAGTAGCCTCCGTCTGTTGCCCAGAACCCTTTTCGCGTATCTAGAGACTGATTTGTTTTACCAAATTGTTTCCACGATGTGATCTGGTCTGATGCAAATTTATTCAAATCACCAAGCCACTCCGTCAGCGAGTGATGCCTAACATTGTTATCAGACGGGTCAATCCAGGGGAGAGGAAACGAGTCTCCTTCAATTGTCGGGAGAGCTCCGTGCAAGAAAAGCACTGAGCCGAAACGTATCATGAGTTTGGCGTTCGAGAGGTATCGACTCATCAAGCCAGAATTGGGATCACAGGACTGAAGGTAAGACTTGGTAACTTCATCATCACTGACTTTAGCTCCGTCACAAATAATTGGCATTTGCTCTGAACACTCTTTCGTAGAAAACGCCGATTGACCATTCATAATTGCGAGTCGTTCCTTACGTAGCTCTTGTCGCCTCAATTCAAACGCATTGGGACTACCCATGGTACTTCGTAGCATCCACTTCAATCGTTCGGCTGTAGTCTCAGTCGTTGTTGCAATATCCGAGCACTCTGGATTCTCTGGATCTCCTGGCAATCCAGTTCCACGCAGCCAATACACACCCTTGTGCTTGGGCAATCTTTTTGTCTCATCACAGCCTAATTCGTCGACAATTCGAAGCTTGTTGATGTCTCGATTGCCCATTATAAAGTGCACTCTGTTGGGAAACCGTCTATGCAGTGATAATAATTGTCGTATCACATAGAAATCAGCACCACCCTTATCCCAAATGTCTCCCCCATACACCAGCATAGAGTTATTGTTGTTGATTGAGTCGTCGAGAAATACTACCTCTTTGTCATATGGAAAGTACTCAGGATCGTGTTTTCCAAAATTCCAACCACCCTTGTTGTATGTTCCAAACTTAGGATTGATGTAACTAAATCCTAATATCTTTGAATTATGAACGAACCTGTCAAAATAATGTCCATCTCCCTCGACATCTGTCAAGAAAGTTATTGATGACGGGAATTTTGCATTGTTCTTAGATAGTGATGATGTATGAATGTAGCGAAAACGTAAGCGAAGTGTTATGGAGTAGCGCTGCAAAGCTGCACTCATCTGAAACGCTAGGAAGCGGAAACGTTTCAAGCAATCATTAAGCAGCACCAACAATAAATGTGGCTGGTACGAGAAGAAGTAGAGAGCTGAAATAGCTGTAGGAGCTGCTACACTCCAAGTCACATGGTGAGACCTATTACATATCGTTTTGCGCCCCGTTTGCGCGCCAAACGTATTTGTTTCTTCGGCTTACAGGTACGAACATCCACCACAGTTAGTGCACTTCTCGCTTCTCGGATTAACGGATACAAAGTACAATACTACTTAAGACCAACTACTATCATCCAAAACGCACCCCTGGAGATCGCAGCAGTATTATTTACGATTCCATCGCAACATTCTTTATTATTATTTGATGTCGGAAGGGGGGGGGGGAGCATAATTATCTATCTAGAGGTTTCTTCGATTGATCCCCTCTTCGTGAGTTTCAGCGTTAGCCGGTTCTAAATTTTTGCAGCATTCGCAGAAATAATTATCATATCATAATCAAAAGATGGGCAACAACGACAACAACAACGACGACGTAGTAGAGGTACTCGAAGATGATTTCCACTCCCTCCACACCAATGACGACTACTCCTCGAACGTAAGCAGCAGCCAATACAACAACTACTGGCTCCGAGACGACGACACCGGCACATACTACAGCACCCAAAAAACGTTCGGGTGGTTTGACAATTTACTGCGGAACACTACCGCCGACCAAATGGGTCAAGGTCAACTCGTTCCCATCGAAGATATCAATCCTGATAACGTTCTGGCAACATTTCTGTTTAATGCCATCGTATGTGTCGTTTTATTAGGGCTTTATGAAATATTGAGACGATTGATCCCCAGTGTTTACAGTCAACGAATTATTCATGCGCAGAGACACAGGTGCAACACTGACAGATCCAAGTTGGAGAGCCGGTTTGCGTCGTTAAGTCAATCGCACGCCTCGGGGAGTGCAGTCGCGGCCGTTCATAATCATCTTCAAAACGATGACTTGGGGTACAATGCAATGGATGACAATAACAACATCGACGACAACAACAATAATTCGACAGGGGCAGTTGCTCATGACGGCACCCAACTCGCGTCCTTTGAAGAATTACAGCAATCATACAATGAATTAAACAGCAATAAAAACCGTTGCTGTGGTTCTCTCCTAGAATGGTTCTGTCCAATCTACTCGGCACCATGGTCCACCTTTCGTGACCTAGCGGGACTCGATGCATACTTCTTCTTGAGGTATGTACGCATGTGTTTCAAAATAACGGCAGTCTCCACCATCTGGGCGACTATCATTCTTTGCCCTGTATATGCCACGGGGGGCGGGGGACAAACTGGATTTTATCACTTTAGTATGGCTAATATTTTGCAGGATGACAAGGGGAGGGTGTGGGTACCAACATTCTTTTGTTATGCTTTCACGCTGTACTGTTGGTTCTGTGTAAGGAAAGAGATGATTCATTATGTAGAGTTGCGAATGGAATTTCTGGGTGGTGATGAAGAGGGGGGGGTGATAGGTAGAAGTAGAGGAGGAAGAGAGGAGGAGGGCGAGGAGGAAGAAGAAGAAACAGAGGGGTACGATGCCCCTGTTGCCATCAATAGCAGCGCCGCCCCTACTGTTGAGGATGAGCATGAGAATGAGATTGATACTGCTGTCCCAACTGACAATAACGATGGGGGTACCACCGTGCCATCTCTTTCAAATAGGCCTCGAGTCAGATCCACCTCGTTGAATCAACATCGATACTCATTATTAGTCGAAAAGATCCCAACGTCACTCCGTTCCAACACCGCCCTCTTCAACTACTTCAATGAAATCTTCCCCGGTCAAGTCCACAGTGCCTGCATAGCAATGAATGTTCCAGACCTAGACAACCTCTCTGCACGTCGATTGCGTGTCACTCGACGACTTGAAAAGAGTCTCGCCTATTACAACGTCACGGGGATCCGTCCTACTCATATTGCGGGCCGACCACGATTTTTCTGTTGTGGTATTGAAAGCACTCCTGTAGATGCCCTTTGCTTGGCGTGTTGTTGCTGTTATGACTCCTGCGGCATGGATGTTGCTCGTATCGGCCATGATAACATTGATACTTTTCCTGACTGTTACGATGAATTGCCAGGGAAAGGAGAAATGGTTGATTCCATTTCTTACTATATCAAAGATTTGGCACAATGTAACTTGAAAATGCAAGGGTTGCAAGAGGAGAAGCTGCGGATCGCACAAGGAGGGGGTGACACACAGCGAATGGGAGCTGGTATGGAATGGTACACTGATACCCTCGTGTGGGCCAAACAAAATGCCAAGATGGCTGCCGAAGGCTTGCGAGATGAATTTGAAGTGTTGCTGGACGAGGAAGAGCCCGTTCCTCGTGAAGGCACTCTTGGATATGGATCGTTCCAAACAGATGAACGCCAAAAGTCCGACTCCCCACTAGTCAACGAAGATCACTTGATAACAGATTGCCTTCCACGCGACTCTAGTGATTCTGATCCGACGCCAACATGTCGCAAATGTGTCCCCCCTCGGCGTCATTATAAGGCTTATAAGTGGCTAAGGGCTTTGTTGTGGCGTGGAGGGGTTGACTTTTTGGCCGCTGGTCTTGATGAAGTGAGGAACAGTACTGACGTTGTCGTTGATAGTATCACATGTCCATCAATGTCGTCCACTGGATTCGTGACCTTTAAGACGCTTACCCCTGTGACGGTAGCAACTTCGGTACCACTCACTTACAATCATGACTCTATCGACGTTTGCATTGCCCCCGAACCTAGGGATTTGAAATGGAAAAACGTGTCAATTGACAAAGATATTGGTGCTACGAGAGAATTTGTAGCAAACATTTTCTTATCGTTGGGTTTACTGTTGTGGTCTATCCCACTTACGCTGATCCAAGCTTGGGCGAAGGTGGATAACGTGGCTCGAATACCTGGGATGGAATGGATCGCAACTCTACACGATGGAGCATACAAAGCGCTGATCAATGGATACTTGCCGGTTGTGGTCCTCCTTTCCCTTATCTGTGTGCTACCGTTCGTATTCGATGCTATCGCCACACACTATGAGAAACGAAAGACTTTTTCGGGGGTCGAGATCTCAATCGTTGGTCGTTATTTTTACTATCAACTGGCCAATATCTACATAACAGTGACAGCTGGTGCACTGTGGACGTCTCTCGGCGCAATCATCGACCACCCGCAACATTTGCTCTACATTTTGGGCAATACGCTGCCAAAACTTGCGGGATATTTCATATCACTATTGCTGACTAAAACGTTCGCTGGATTGCCGATTGTTCTCTTGCGTCTCGGTGCATTGAGTCGTATGACCTTCTTGAAATCTTGTTTCAACAGGAGAAGATTGACCCAACGCGAACTTGATGAAGTCCACAGAAAGCAGCCGGTCAATTATGGATGGGAGTATCCGACGCAGTTCCTGGCAATTATTATTTGCTTTACTTATGCATACATCACGCCGTTTATCCTTCCAGTGGGGGCAGCTTACTTTTTCTTCGCGCTGATAGTGTACAAGAAGCAGTCTCTTTACGTCTACACACCAACTTACGACTCGGGGGGTTCAATGTTCCCTCAGGCAATATCAAAAACAATGTTTGCTCTGATGATTAGTCAGCTGACTTTCATTGGTTACACATTGATCAGAAAAGGCGTCTTTCAGATTATTCTCTTGGCTCCTCTACCTTTCCTCACAGTGTATTTCAACAACTTCATCGAGGATCGATACGTCAAACCAAGTACAAAGTTAAGTCTCGAGCGCGCAGTGAAGATAGATGCGCTCCAAAAGGAATCTCAAAACTTTTGTGACGAGGCGTACCAACAGCCTGTTCTGACGGAAAAGGTTTCATTACCGATGCATGGTGATTGCGAGATTACTTTTTTTGACGAGGTTGTGAAAAAGTTGGAAAAATTACATAGAGAAGCAACACAAGGGGAGTTACCACAGATTACCTAGTGACCGAATCTGCGTAGTGTACAATACTCTAAGAATCACATGTTCTGCATTTATTCTCTCTACAACTTATCCAAGTAGCTCGTGATGTTTTCTAATTCCGAAGGAGCAAGCGAACCACGCCGAGTTGACAACTCTTTGGCCAGTGTCAACCATCTCTTCGCCTCTCTGGAATCAGCCTTAAAGCCATGGACACCAGCGAAAAACATACTACCTATTTTGTATGCTGCAAAAGCTAATGTACGAACAAGTCAATTTATTGTTATGGAGATCCATCTGGACATAAAGACGCGGCCGCTAACTTACCAGATCCTTCATTCGCTGCTTCTACTAGTAGCTCAAATCCAAGGCTTTGATTCTTTGTTGCCTTATTGCACCCAAAATAAGTATTGTACCCTCTTCGTGCCTTCAAATCACCAGCACCCAACGCCGCATCTTTGCATGAACTCTCTCCCCCACTTTGTTCATCGCCAGTCTTTGATGCACCCAAGTCACTGTTTCTATCGCCAGATAGCTTTTCAATGAGACAATTTATTGTCTTGGGCGTGATGACTAAGTTCTTGGCCTTCTTAATGTGTGCAGACATGCACTCCCTGTGATAAAAGAAGCCATCCTCTGCCATGACAATATCTTTGCCATGGAACCTATCGCATAGCCTACACGTATATTCTTTCCTGAGAGTATTTGCGTCCATTGTGAATATTGCGACGATGATAAGGTCCTAAGTAAAAAGCTTTGTGCAAAGCGTAGGAGCTGTGAAAATTTCACACACGACACTCTAGAGAGTACACAGATACGATAAGAAGTATGTTTCTAGATTCGTCTCGCACTAACAATCAATTAGTAACCTCTGATCACTTTCATATTGCAAAAAACTCTGCAATGATACTCTGACCCCATCACCAAAGCCGACTGCACAATGAGGTCGTTGTGCGCACAACAACACAAGATCTCCTGGTTTGGGATGAATCACGTTGGGAGCTCCAAGCGACTTCCTTAACATGAGCTGACTCTCAGGATCTTGAGCAGACAGACTTGATAAAGTAACTGCATTTCGGTACCAATCTAATCTAGATCGCACACCCAATGGCCAAATGTACAAGGCACCGGCGTCCGCAATCACGTGCTTGTTTGTGTCAGTATCTGGCATTGTTAAATATATGTTTGCTGAAAAGAGTCCTCTGTTCGAGTCTAATGGACCCAATTCATCTACATGGATGAATCCTTTCCAGCGTGTAGGACCTCTCATGATACGCGGTAGTCCTCCTCCAAATGCTCGTCGCTTATCTTTCTTCTCTCTTGCCAATCCAGCTCCGAATGACCATGCCTCATCTAATTCAAGACGGAGCTTGTCGAGTGGCCATAATTGATAACTCGTTCCCTTCCTCCTACGAGAGTGGAATTCTCTTTGCACTCCTTCAAAATACTCATCAATCGGTGATACTACACCTTCAGTATCTTCATCATGATGCGACGAAGACTTTGTTTGATGCTCACGAGCCACAGCTACATTATATGGAGGATGTTGTCCTAAGGTACCAACATCACTGCTTTCCAATCCACGAGATGTACTAATTTTCCAATTTTTCCCACCTGTACGCAATGACTCTTGGATTAGCTCCTCACCCATTTGCTTTGCACTTTCTGTGTTGTAGAAGTTTTGAACGTGAATGGCCGTAGCATCATGTTGAAAAAGACGTTTCAAGTGATTTGTACGTATGATTCCATCATCCGCTACGATTGTCTCTGCAGCTTCACCTGAATCTATGAGAGAGGATAGGTTGCCGTATTTGGACTCAAGATTTCGAAATAACGCCTGTATTGCATCGTTGCGTGTTTGATTGGAGAACTGCCGCCGCTGCTGGAGCGCATTGTGCGATGTTGATGATAGTAATCTGCCTCGCATGATGACTCCTTCGCTCCCATATATGCATTGCATCAGTGTGTCGGTGTTCGGTGTCAGGGTGGATCTTTTCTACGCGAGTGTATCAATTCCGGCGTAGAAACGATCCAAAAATCACTCGCTCTTCCATCTCTGAACTTCCAAGCAACTTCCGAACACACTCACGCCGTTCCATACAGGCGACACGAGCGCCCCATCACAAGATTCAAGATTTGGTACCGTAGCCAGCAGCTCTTCACCATGATATTACGTTCATCCTACTCCGTTGCATGCCGGGCCATCGCTGCCCGACAGCAAGCCGACATAGTGACACGTCTAATGTCATCGAGTTCCAACCAACCCAAGAAGCACCTCGTGACACATGAAGAAGGCGTACATCAAACCATGAAGCTTCCCACGGCATGGCGTAACAAACCTCTCTTCCGTCGTCAGGGCGATGTCCGCTTCAAATCTGGAATGGAGGCATCCAAACTTCTCATCGCTGAGGCCCATCGACGTGATTCTCACGAAGGGGAATTCATCGACTCCATCACTAGCACCATGGAGTGCCTTAGTCCGCTCTTTGATCGTAATCCAAGATACGCATTTGTGGCCAAGCAATTGATGGAACCAGAACGATTTATTCAATTCCGTGTCGCATGGATGGATGATTTAGGTGTCATCCGCTTGAACAGGGGGTTTCGGATCCAATATTCGAGTTCGTTGGGGCCGTATCAAGGACCTCTTCACTTGGGTCCTCACGTGACAGGAGGATTGATCAAGGCGTTGGGATTTGATAACGTATTTTCCAATGGATTGACGGGGTTTGATGTTGGAAGTTCCGTCGGAGGAAGTGATTTCAATCCATTCGATAAAAGTGAGGCTGAGGTGCAAAGATTTTGTCAGAGTTTCATGACAGAGCTTGCAAAATATGTTGGACCAGATATCGATGATCCAACAATGGGAATGGGCGTGGCGGAGAAAGAGATGGGTTATTTGTTTGGGCAGTACAAGAGAATCAATGCCAAGTTTACGAGCGGTAATGTACCATTCATGAACAAGAAGAGTTCTGAGGTAAGACAGCTGGAAACAAGTGCCTTAAGGTGTGGTTTTTCTTTCTCATCTTGAATGCATAGGTACACTCATTCAACATTGTTCTCGTGTCAATCAAATCAACCAAAGGTACCTGGTAAAGCAGTTGTTCTCTTTGCCAAAGAGATGCTGAAAGATATTAACCAATCTCTCATGGGTAAGCGATGCCTTATCGTGGGCTCAGGCAAAACAGCACGGGCTATTGCCGCGAAGCTTTTGGAGTATGGAGCCATTCCACTCACATTCTCTGATGAATCTGGACATGTTTATGAGCCCAGCGGCATTGACGCGAGTAAACTTAGAACGATCTCCAATATTAAGACGGATCGAGGTGCCATGCTTGGTCGGTACGTAATTTCAAGCACTACGGCCAAATTCAACGAACCAAGTAGTATATTCGATATTCCTTGTGACTTGTGTTTCAGCTGTGGACCAATCAAATCGATCAATTCTGATGCAGTGACCAAATTGGCAGACAACGGATGCATGGGCGTTATCGAAGCAGGACACAAAAATGTTACAATCGATGCCCGCCATGCACTCAAGAGTAGAGGAGTAATGTATGCACCACACATTGTTACTCTGACTGGAGTTAATATTGTTCACGCTCACAAACATGACTTAAACGACAAAACATTGGAGAATGAAGTGCACCGCATCTACAATGACGTGAAGAGTGCAGCAACAGAATTCAATGCTCGTGGCGATTTGTTTGCAGGTGGTAGCATGGTGGGATTTTTGCGCGTAGCTGATGCAATGCTTGCTCATGGAGCAATCTAAATGGAGTTAGAGACGTTTCGTTCTGTCTCTAGTGTGTAATTTTTTTAGTTAGAGAACCATTTTATATTCAATTGAATGATTGATGTCCTGGTTTGTGGAAGTAATTCCGACTATGAAACGTGGCTTATATGACATCCAATATCACTTTAAGCACGCAGCACCATACTATTATCGTAGACACCCTAAAGTCATGAGGATTACATAGAATTGAAGACCCCAGCAGTGCCATTTACCGCGTCTAATCCACGTTCCAACTCATCCACGAAACCTCGAAAGTCTTTATCGTGAGCAAGTTTGACGATATAAGAAAGGAGATCATCTTTGCGTCGGTATTGCCTGGCAACTGCATCGTTGTGTGCATCTGCCTCCACCTTCGCCATGTCATCATTCTTATATTGTTCATGAGCTGAGGCTGCATGAGGAAACAATGAATTTGATTTCCAAAGTAATTGATCTCCAATCATGTCAGCCTTACGCCTTTTGTTCGATCGCATTCCATCCACATACAACTCCCTTTGATCCATCCCATTCAGACATTCATTGGATTGATCAAATAAGCCATCATTGCAAATGGTATTAGACGATGACGATGACATGAAGTAATCTCGATTGAGGTAAATCAATCGATCACAAAACTCCATGACTTGCTGTACCGACTTGAAACGAAACACGAGAGCACCCATCCCCCGACGTGTCGTTACCAAAAGTGAATCTTTGCGTCGTACAACCAGCGCATTGTTATTCCAACCATCGGATCCTGCAAAGCCTGGATCGTCCTCGTGCTCATCAGTTTGTCCTCCGTCACTGGCATTTTGCTTGGCGTTGGAAGTATTGCCATCCCTCGGCTGATTCTGCTCGAACAATCTCACTCTGAGACGCATCTTGCGCACTTCAATGCTGCCTTTCCGGGGTGCTACAGAGAGTTCCTCTTCCCTAGTTTGTTGACTACTCTTCTTGGAAGCTTTCTTACCGTTGGCGCTTCCTCCGCTGTTGCTGCCATCTTCATCAGTTGGGGAGAAAACCTCCCACCCGCGTTGGGACTGGAGTCGATAAATGAGGCAAGGCCATGCTTCACGTTGTTGGGCGGTAGCGGATGCCGCCGAAGGGCGCTTAGTACTGAGCGACATCGCAGTCTCCTTTGTTCTTTATCGTCGCTTTTGTCTTACGTCCGATTTTCGATTCTTGCGTGGTCACGAGTCTGAGTCACGATCAGTTTGTTCAACAAAATATGTCCGAGTCCCTAAAACACGTTACAAAAATAACGTGACTTGCGAATGAATATGGAATACAACACTACCAATGAGAGGCGCGAGCAACGAGCTCTGGCCAGACCAGGCCTATACGGTGTATGAATATGTCTCCTTCTTTTTGCAACATTTATCTACCTATTATTGCTTTAGTGGACACTGAGATTGCTGTTTTTTAAGGCATCAAGCACGCCCTTCACATTTGTCTTCCAAGTGTCCAATCGAACCTTTAGTGCAGCCCACTCATTGGTGCCAAACTGTCTTACTACACATCTCTCCACAAGCACAACCTTACGAAGTTGATCCATCTTGGCTTCCATCAAACCTGAACTGACTCCAGCAATAACCCATTGTTCTACCTCCTCCTCCTTTACTTCCAAAGCGGAGGCAATTACACTATACGGAATCTCTTCGTGCTCAGCAGCAAGTGACACCAAACTCAACAAAGACATGTTTTTCGCGCATTCGCTCTCGTCTAGATTGAAGGTTGCAAACACAGAGTTCTTATCCGGCATCGATGTAAAGTCACGATAATCCTGCAACTTACCATCCATAAAGATTTTGAGTAAATCATGGAGCGCAGGTTTTGATTTTTGGAGAGCCACTACTGCTGGGAGACTGATTAGTCGTCTTTGCGAGGAAAACAGATTAATTGGATCGCGTATGGCGCCGATAGACGCCTCTTCTGCATACTTAGCGGCTGTACTATCTAGCTGAGACTGTGCACAAACAGATCAATATGGGTTAAGATATTTCATAATTGAGATGCGTCGATAATTAAATCACAGTAGACTGCATAACTCAATATGTAAGCCACTGGCACAAAAACTCACCTCATCTGTGTAAGTTTCTAGAATGAAAAGAACATATTTTTGCTTGCATTCATTAGCTGCCTTGATCTTCTTCAACTTCGTCTTATCTCCAGAAGTATCTTTGGACAAGGTTGCAAGCACCCTATCCATCCCTCTTACAATTGCTTGATACAATGCCCTCAATTCTTCATCCGGTATATCACTCCCCCAAAGCGCCAACGACGCCTTTAACGTAGTCACATCCAACATATCAGCTAATGGCGACACTCCCCTATCTTGTCCCTGAATCAAAGCGGTCACACCGGCCAGATCAATAATTTGTGCAAGTAGTCGAACCTTCTCGACAGCATCACTACGAAGATTGAACAAGGCCGCAATCATGCCCGATTGTTTCTCCCTCTTGACTAACGCAGCCTCATCATCAGCGGCCACTTCAATTTTACCCACCGACTCTGCCAACGCAGCGCATAGCTCCTTTTCTACACTTGCATCACCTACACGATCCAAGTACACCGTCAACAGACTAAAGGCACTCACAGCCTCATCCAATGAAAATTCATCCTCGAGCAACCCCGCAACGGCACCGTTCGAAATGACACAACGGAGCAATTTAGCCGCATCTCCACTCTGAATAGCTGCGTTGCATGTAGTTTCGAAGTCAGAAGGGGAGGATGTAGCCGGAGCAAGGACACGGATGAGACGGAGGTCGGCATCGTCAGAGATGTTCACAAGTGTGGAGGAGGGGTGGGGCGGAGTTTGGGATAAAGAGGTGGCCATGATATGTTTTTGTTAGATTTTGGATGACACAATTTTCAGCTCGGGCTTTGCAATGGAGGAGATGACGATTTATCAAATTGTTAGTAAGAAGTGCTGCTTGCACTGTTTTATTGGAGGCTACCAGAATGCAATGCGAGAAGAAGCGTACATGGTGAGAGGTGAGAGGACCACAGCCACAGACAAGCTACAGGGCCAGGCAGACGTGCATGCAACACACGGTACCTATTATTAGCCTATTATTTATGCTGTCTTTTGACCCGTCTTCGTCTGTCACAACCTTTTGGCAGAAGGCAAAAATTAAATTTTTGCCCTTATCGGCCTTCTCTTCCAAGATTCCTCTCCTTTTATATCTGCCGATGTTAGGTCGTTTAGGTTACCAAATCGCCGACAAATACGATAAGTAAGCTGGCCTGTTGAAGAGAATTGGAGCTTCACAGACGTAAGACTAGGAATAATGCCATTTCCAGGTCGATGGTGGCATGAGCCCGACGCAAAGGATGCATTTTGGATGTCATGGGTTAGTCTCGCTCTTACCACCATCGCCGCAGTCGGAGGGATTGTTGGATATGTGAGGGCTGAGTCGACTCTAATCCTTGCCTTCGGTCTCGAGAATTTCGTAGATTTTATTTCATCCGCTGTGGTGCTGTGGCGCTTCTACTGCCCGCACGGAGCTGATCAAGAGAAACTGGCCAAGTTGCAAAAACGCGAGGAACGAGCGAGTGTCGCCATCTCCTTGGTGATTGGAGTGCTCGGCTTGTTTGTGTTTGCCATTGGTATATGCGATTTACTGGATCGGGACAAAGACCCAAATCTTGACCTACTTTTTGGGATATCCTTCTTCTCGATCGTCGTCTTCGGGAGTCTTACAATCATCAAATTCCACTATTCTCAAAAATTGGATTCATCATCGCTTTATAAAGATGGCATTTGTTCGTTGATTGGAACGTGTCTATCTGGATCGTTGCTCCTAACGACAGCAATTATTGATAAGTTGCCGGGAGCATGGTACATCGATCCAATTGTTTCGTTGCTGATTGGATTTTGTGCCATTTGTTATGGATGGAAGATTGTCATCGACATGCTTAAAAACGGAATTCCAATCTTTCTCCCTAGCTGGTGGTACTCATGTGGGATGAACGAAATGGCCCAGGAACTTCCTGCTTCAATGGATTCAACTGGAGAGTTTGTTGAGAATCCTTCTCCTGCTAAGGAGAAAGATGCAGAACATGAGGTTATTTAACACTTGAAACAACTCGTTCGTAAACGGGGTTCGTTTTTCATTTGTCCAGAATTGAAATAATTCGAATTAATGGGGTTTGTATATTTGTTATACTGATAAGTCACTACTAAGTCGTCAGTTCACATCACTGGATGCAGAGCTTCTTTCAATCGAGCGATGGCGTTGTCAATATCCGTATCAGATCTACATGCAGCGAAACGAAGATACTTCTTCCCATCATCTGATTTGCCGTAAAAGTTGTCTCCAGGCACTGATGCAACACCTACATGTTTCATAAGATACATAGCTGCCTCTGTTGGCGACAGCCCTTTCAATTCTTCCACACCGACAAAGTCCACAAATAAGTAATAAGACCCCTCGGGATGAATGACACCAAATCCTATACTCTCCAACGCATCCGCTAGCTTCCGTATACGGTTGATGTACCGCGATGAAAGTGTTTCTCTAAAATACTGAGTTGGAAGATTCAAGTATGCCAGTGATGCATACTGCATTGGATGTGGTGCCATGGCGACAAGTTGATCGTGCACACCTCTATACAATGAAGACAAGGCGGGCGGATGCAAGCACCACCCCAGCCGCCATCCTGGGATTGATATGGCTCATGAGGTTGACTGGAAAGGAGGAAGAAAAAATGGCAAGATGCACTGATGATGACTTACCTGTAGCCGATGCACTCTTGCCCAGTGAATTGCAAACCAATGTCCGACAAGTCGCTTCAGGAAACGCTTCAGGAATGAGCAAATGCTTTCGTGGAGTACCATTGTCATCAGGATAAGTCATATGCTCGTAGATTTCATCGGTAATGATGTAGCAATCCTCTTCTTGCAAACAAAGATTAACAATTTGTTTCAGTTCACTGTATTCGAAACATTTCCCCGTCGGATTGTGAGGTGTATTTAAAATGATTGCCTTCGCTCCTTTGATTGCATCTTTCAGCTCATCTGAATCATAATGCCATTCACTCTTTTCTTTGTTGGGTCTCAACGTTACGTAGACAGGATTCAAATAGAATATCTCACACTGAGAACAATATAGCTCGTGGAACGGCTCGAATATCACCACCTTATCACCGGGCCTACCAACTGTTCTTAATGCTGTTGCGACAGCCTCGGTTGCACCTAGCGTAAGAGTGATGTGATCTTCGGAAACTTCATAATTGTACAATCTAGAGTAATAGTCAGATACAGCCTTTCGTGCATCAGCTCTTCCCATTGGTGGAGAGTATTGATTCAGCTCATCAGTCAAGGTATCTTCTGACGACTTGGTTAACAAACTCATGATTGATTCAGTTAATGCTTGCTCCGTACTGTCACAATGATTGTTTTGCAACAGGCCGTCGTCCTTTCCCGACAAGACAGCTTGTGCTAGAGCCAATTTGACTTTCCTCGGTGGTGGCTCGTTCGGAAAGCCTTGGCTCAAATTCACAGCATTATATTGCAGAGCAAGGCGCGTCATCAGTCGGATCACGCTTTCTTTGACTTGAGGTTCATGGTCAATATCAGCGGGATGCATCAGATTGTGGTCGTCACCAGATGAAGACATGGATAAAAATAATTTATTATTATGGGTGTAAGGTAGTAATGCTGGGCAGTAGTGGATTGGACCTGCTACTGACGGCCTCGAATAATAATGACCGAAACGATGACTGAACGTTGTGATCATGCCGCAAAGACTTATCTAATGATATTAAAGCCAGCCGCCCGCCTCCCGCCTCAGCCGCTGCTGCCAGAGGTGCTTTGTTTTGTCTTTTCGAAAGGGTAATCCGGTACTCTCTTGTATTCACGGAATTAGTATGTACCATTTTTAACTTTCGTGAAGCAGTGAAAGTTGCTCCAAACATAAGCGGAAACGTTCTCGCTCCAACCCCCAATGTCGATGTGAGAGGCGACAATGTATTCTTGTCCAGATAGTACAATACAGTGGGTATTCAACAAACACATTTATTATCACCAGAAATGAACTGATATTCTGTCTATCACTACTGCTGCTGTCAATGCTGAAAGATGAGGTTGTTGCAAAACACCGCTCTCCTTTATCTGCTGCTCGTCATTGTCAGACCATGCTCGGTCGACGCGAATAGGAGGAAAAGAGCAGTGACGGATGAAGATGAAGAGAAACAAGGTGACCCACTCCCACCTGGTCAGTGTGGTCTCTACCTCGCCCCTTCTTCTCTCCCATTTGCTGGACTTGGGCTCTTCAGTGGTACTAAAATTTCTGCGGATTCGCCCATAAATGAGTTCCTTGGAGGTACGTACCCAGGTTACAGTGGCGAAACCAATTCGCCGTTGTGGTCAGATCTCGCCATCCCAATCGCCGATGACTACAAGGCTCTACCTTATAGGGGACAGCAGCGTTTCCCCTCCTGGCTGGGATATGTGTGGCCTAAGGAGGTGGGAGCACTTGTATCGTTCAGGACAGCCTTTCCCGAAATTGAGCCAGGGTTAATAGCTATGGATCCTGGATTGCAAATTGCCGATGGAATTGAGTTTTTCATGGATGATCATCCGTCGAATGAAGACTTCGACGAAGATCACGAACCTTCTGTACGAATGAATGCATTTTCTCCAGGCATAGCAAGTTTGGCCAATCACGATGGAGACTTTGCCAATATAGATCGAAATTATGATATCAGTCGCACCGATTATAATTTTCTAACAGCACCTTGGGATGCAGGTGCGGGTGCTTTCTCTCCGCATCACAATATGCAATATACAACGTTTAGGGATGTGGAGGAAGGTATGGAGCTGCTCTTAGATTATGGTCATCAATTTCATGCTGACATTCGGAAGAGAAATGAACAACTTCGTCACATGCAGGGCAAGAGTACGCGCACGCTTACTGGCTTTGCTGATACAATTGGCAGGGATTGGGATATCATGGAAAAGGTTCAAAAGAAAGACTGTCCAAAAGAATTACCCACCGAAAAAGCAAAGAGAGAGAGGCTCAAAGTTGGAATGGGAGTTGATTCATCAATTCTTGACGTTGGAGTCAGACCTTATATTGAATACCGACCTAACGATCACCTCCCTGCAGTGGATGAAGAGAAGGACGATGATGACGATGAAGAAGATGACTATGACTGGAACATCAGACCCCTTGAATGGCTGCATGACAACGGAGTATGCCTTTCGTCAGGGAAATTGTCGATTGGACCCTCTGATATCGACGACGCTGGCCGCGCGGTCTTCTCCACAACTGATGTTGCTAAAGGAGAGGTCATCCTTATTGCACCATTGATTGCTTTGCGGAGAGATGATTTCAGGATCTACAAATCTGATCCTGATGCAGAGCACGAAAGAGATGAGGTGGATAAGTCGACTGTAATTGGAGAGGAACTATTATTGAATTATGCTTATAGCCACCCTGATTCTCCAATGCTATTGGTACCGAATGGACCATTGGCTAATTTCATTAATCATGGCGGCGAGGATGCGAATGTACAAATTAGGTGGCCTGCGGCACTTTCCAAGACGGCGAGGTTATTTGACTGGGCTTACAACCGCAAGAAAGAATATGTTTACGATGACAAATTTGAGTCCACCAATCACAATGCTTGGCTCAAAGATCATCCAATTGATGTAATGGAGAAGAGTGGAAGGCTAGCTTTTGAGTACGTTGCGCTACGAGATATTAAAAAGGATGAGGAAATTCTTATTGATTACGGACCTCTATGGGAAGATGCATGGGGCGCATTTTCAAATGCTCACCCCTACGCTCGATCTGGCTACTTCCGTCATTCAATCGGTGTTCCTGATGGGTTTTACCCCGACAACTGGCTTGGTGTCACTGACAAGTATGAAATTGCCGAAATCAAAGATTTAAAGAACAAACCATTGCAGCCGGGAATAGCACTCCCATTGACGTGGGCTCACAATGGTAAGGCGCTGAGTCCAAAGTATGGATATGTAGTAGGATTGGACAAAGGTTTCTCTGATCGCTTCTTGGACTACAGCGAAAAGGCTGGGGTCATTGAGCTGTACAGGAAATTACTGACCAACCAAGAGGGCTTCCGCCTAAAGTCAGATGAATTCACGACTTACACACCTGGAATGTTAACAAATACAAGCACAACCAACGATGAGGAGATGGAGTTCTTTGCGCAAAAGTACAAGGCTGATCAGTACAAATTCAACATGCACTTTGTTGCAGCGTGGAACGAAGCTGCCAGGAAAGGTGTCATGAAGGCTCTAGGAGATGCTGGTTTCGACTTGGCAGTGAAAGGAATTGGTGAACGATTCGGTTACGATAATATGACTTGCTTTCACGCATCATATATGGGTATGTCACACTGTGATCGAGCCAAGATGCACTCCGATATTTATGCTACGAATGACAAGTCGTGGAATATTATCTTCCCGTTGATTACTGTAGAGGGCACTGATCCAGAACTCAACATTCTGGCCGACGACATGAACACGGTAGTCGGAGTTCATTATTTGAAAGATGTTGCCTACGCGTTGGGAGACTTTGGCTTCCATCAGACTAGCCCATCCAATTACTTTGATCCCTCACAGAGTGACGGAGAGGAGAGTGCAGCTCATATTCGTGTTGTTTTTGGGGCATATTGCTCGCAAATTGATGAGACAAACATAGCCATGATAAGGCATATCTACGACGGTGACGACCCTGCTCCATTCGCTGATCAATTCGCTGAATTGCCTGTAAAAGAAGTTCACTGGACCAAGACGGGCAACGCGACTCTGCGGCACCCGGAAGGGAGTGGATTATCAGAGCAAAGTTGCAAAGGAGATGCTAAGCCAAACGAGAAATAAGGACGCCTCTGCCTGCGCATTGAATGTATGAAAATAATTTATGATTTGCACGTATAATAGACGACGTGAACGATATCTACCAATGCCTAAAGATTGGCATTTCGCTCTAAAAATAATTCTTAACCAGACAGGCTTACACATCTCGATCTAAAAAGCGAACAACTTATAACATTGGTCGGATATTCATTCATCTTTATCTTTGAATTCGAAATGAAACGATAGCTCGTCATCAATCACTGCTGCAAAAACGTTCATAGCATCCGCAGAGAGTGGATAACATTTCCAGTAGGACATCGCCACCGTTAATATCGAGTAAAGTGAGACCACAATGTCGTCGCCTGAGTAATTCACTAGAACATTCCACATGTACCATATGAACACGCAGGTATTTGTAACGATGAAGACACGATGCGTTTTGTTGAAACCGATATCGACCCCAGTATTTTCATTCTCGCTTTTGGTTCTTCTTTTCCACTCTAACAATGCATTTTGGGTCATTACATCATGTGTTTCGATAGCCATGATTGCTAAGAATGTTGGGAGTGACGAAGAGGTGAAGCTCACTAGCACTTCGTCGCTGTACCAATTATTGGCAGGACCAACACCTTCCATCATTGAATAAGCATAGATCACCTTTCCATAAGTAGCTTTCAAATGCGATACGAGGAGAATGACAAATGCTATTCGTCTCTCTTCGAGGTTTGTTGCGTTTGGCTTGAAAATCAACTTCAAGAGGCACCCAAGGATAAATATTGCCGTAGAAACAAATAAAGTAGGAACTATCGACATCTGACCATTCTCATTCATTGTCGTGGCAACACATGACACTCCAACAGCCAAGGGTAAATATGCAACGGGGTACAGCCGCAAACTTCGCATCGAGCAATAACCGAGCACAGTTGCAAATGTTTTTCCTGATTGGTGTTGTCCCTGAGACAATAAGCACCCCAACCCTAATTTACAGCTAATCTTGTCGATGCCAAAACCAACTCCATATACAACGATGAAGTAAAACAATGCGGCAAGCTGTGTCAACACAAATATTGTCCCTACAAGTAGCTCGCACTCGTGCATGTAGCAAAGTCTCAAACTCCAACCAAAGGAATGGAACTCTAACCGCCGTATTAGAGATGACATTGTGACGATGATAGGGATTACAAGAAGACTGATCGAAACCTCCATACAAGTAGTTTTGAATTCCTTTTGGTTTGTACATGGTTGCCTTCGATGCTGTAAAAAGAGCGGCCATAACAAAAGCGAATGCGCAAGACCAACCAAAATGCAAAGCTTGAGCAAACAATTGAGATAATAAGGAGCTGCAAGTTGAACGGATACTAATGCAGGGTATCCTTTTGCGTCGACTGCACGTTTATGCAAAGTTTTAACTTCATCCTCAAATGTTTGTGTATGATTTCTTCTGTGAAAAGTCATGCGCACGATGTTCAAGCGTTCGCTTGGATTCATACCACGGTCTGTTGTGACGGCAAGCATGAAGACGACTTCGCGAATCTGTGTTAGTAAGTCATAACACCACACGATACAACGATGGTCCATTCCAAACTTTGTGTTTGCCTTACTTGCTGCTTTCATTTCAAGAATTGAACTTGCAAGAAAACTTTCAGACTGACCTCTGCTCAATGAAGGTGGAATCAGCTCATCTCTCAACCCTCCCGACACAGAAACCATGGCGACGTTCCGTTTTGTATCGCTGCCTCTTTCATTCAGAGTTTTTACTATATCATGTACTCCAGAATCAACAGCATAAGGGATTGATTGTAGTGGTGACGCCAAGTTGATAACGTTCTTAACCCAGCCCTTTGAGACTAAATGTGGATTCATGTCCAATGATGCTTTAACTGCCCATGCGCCTATCGAGTGCGCAACAATAGTAATGCCTATTTGGCTATCACCAAGATGACATCCCTCAACCATGGTTTCAATAGCGCTGGCAAAAAAATCTGCTTGGTTCAATATTTTGGAAGAATGGAGAGCTGCTCCCTCGTCTCCAAAGTCCAAGGCAAAAACGTCCATCACAAAGCCATCCAGGTATTGAGATGACAGTAAACCCATCATCAGCTCAACATCTTCGGTGAAATTTTCCACACTTAGTTGTGTTCCATTATACATTCCTGTACCACTTCGCAATGATTCAAATATCTTTCGATCAGCATTAGCGTCATGATAATATTGACCTGTCCATCTTGTTCCATGTGCTCCCAAAGAACGCGACTGCGAGAATGATCCCCAATGCCCTGGCACGTATAGTACAGGATGTCCTCTGTGAGGATAAGGTACATCGCTCCATTCAATATGGCTGGTGTTTTTGTTGATTTCCTCGCGGGGGAGTAAGCACCAATTGTCGTGTAATTCCAATACCCGCCCATTATTATTGGTTCGGTGGCGTTTCTTCGCAGTTTGAGTTCGATAGTCTTCCACCAAGGAGCCAGAAATAGGATAGAAATGTTGATGCCGAGGATCGCGTCCATCGGTAAACTTGAGAAGACGGTATCTATTAGAAAGAGGAGATGAGACTTGCAGCGGCAAAAATTGGAAGCGAGAATAAGTCATCGTGCACTCCTGCCCATTGTAGAAGGCGGGTCCTTCAATGATCAAGCCCCGGAGCAGAAAAGCAAGGCTGACGAGACATGATATTATAGCTGTGAGGATTAGTATGCTCCCTGTAGCCATTTTCACACGTCGTGCTATTTGTTTTGCGTTGTGCTCTTGCAATGCTCCTCCACTTTCATCGTAAATAATGTTACATTCTCTATTATAGATAGCTATTACATAGAGAGTGGAAGAGCATTAACTCTAACGTAACCTTAACTCATATCTTGAAGACGAAAGATAACATGCCGCCGACGGACGCAGTGTTGAGGTGCGTTCTGTGTGTTGGGTGTTGGCCTTCTACACTCTACACATCCCAAACTAATCTAACTAAACACGTACTAACGCCGAAAAGAAGCAATGACAAGAACACTAGTACTCTCTGCCGCCGCCTTCATCCCTGCTTTGATCAGATGCTCTTCTGCATTTGCTCCATCAAGCAGCAGGAGCGTCATCCGAGAGACGAGCCTCTCTATGGCACCTCGTTTTGACAAATCTTCTGGAAAATGGTTTACCGACGTTCCAGAAGAAATGGACGGATCATCGTACGGACCAATTGGATCTCTTTATAGGGCAGGGCCAAAGCCATTCTTCGCAAGACTCTTCAACCCGGACACATATGACCAAGGTGATTAATTGTTTGCTCCATATAGTAATGTATATTTTATCTATATCTATAAACGATAATTCTCACTGTTGCCAATTCAAAATTTCAGCGGTGCTCAAATACATGGCTCAAGATGGTTGTGACCGCAAAGAGGCGCAGGGAAACATGGATGCATTCTTAGAAAATCCACAGGTATTACAACTAACTTACATGAATGAGACTTCTTATTGTTTCGTCTTCCAAGCTGAGTCGTTTGTCTCTTTCTCTTTTCGTCTTTTTATTATAAAGGACTGGGCGTTTCAAAAGGTCCAGGAGCAAAATGGAGCTTATGTTAAGGACTATGCCAATGCAAACATGCAGCCGAAACAAGTTATTCTGTCGACAATTTGGGGGTTGGGAGTTATCTACTTTATTGGTAGTTTGATTTACAATGGTATTCAGGATCAAATCTTGGTAGGTTCTTTTCATCGTACCATGGAGCTGTTGGGAATGGAGTAAATAAAATGGATACGACAAAATGCATACCTTTTGTTGGAGTGTGGTATCCATATCTTGTGAATAAAAAAAGAAGGAAACAACAATAACAATTTTTGTGCATCATTCTCCCTTCACAACTGAATGCCTATTGAGTGGCACTATCATATCAACTACATTCATCTACTCTCTGAGATGGAAAAAGTCCCCTCCGCTTCCAACCTATGTACCACCTAACCATTCTTCCTACTGCTCTACTACATGTCTCAACCTTTTTCGTATTTCCCTTTTTTCTTTGTCTGGCCTTCGCATCCACTCTCCAAACCAAGCAAAGTGCTGCTGGCCAAGCAAAGGACAAAAGCATGGAGAAATAAGCAGTTCTTCTGACCTATCCCTCCAACATTTCTCTCCAACAAGCCTTCAAAACTAGAATTACAGCAAATAGACACCGAAGTAAGGATCAGCCATGGCGAAACCAAAGAAAGAAGACTCCAAGAAGCGCCGTAGAAAGGAGGAAGATGATCATGATGAACCGGCATCTGCAACTATCAGCGCACCAGAAAGTAGTGACGTCGGGAATGATGAAGACGCCTATGGAGGTGATGAGATCGTCACATCGAAATCGTTTGCCTCGCTGAACATCCACTCATCAATTTTAGATTCCATCAAATCTCTCAAATGGGAAAACGCCACTCAAATCCAAGCTGCATCCATCCCTGCCGCATTAGAAGGTCGTGACGTGATCGGACTTGCTGAAACTGGTAGCGGAAAGACTGGAGCATTCGCCATCCCCATCTTGAATTATCTGTTGGAAAAGCCACAAAAACAAGTCTTCGCTGTCATATTAGCTCCAACAAGAGAATTGGCATTTCAGATTAACGAAGTTATGGTAGCTTTAGGGCAAGGTATAGGTGCCTCTTCTGTCTGCATTGTAGGAGGAGTAGATATGGCATCGCAAGCTATCGCCTTGGCACGAAATCCCCATATAGTCGTTGCAACTCCAGGGAGGCTTTTAGATCACCTTGAAAACACCAAGGGATTTCACTTGCGCCAGTTGAAGTACTTGGTTATGGACGAGGCAGATCGAATGTTGTCCATGGACTTTGAAAAGGAGATTAATCAGATCTTGGAGGTCGTACCAGATAGTGAAAAGGGAAGGAGGACAATGCTTTTCAGTGCCACAATGACGAGCAAAGTTGAGAAGCTTCAACGAGCAAGTTTAGTCAATCCTATTCGAGTGGAAGTTTCCACCAAATTTCAGACTCCCAAGAAATTGTTACAAAGTTATTTGTTCATTCCTGCCAAGTACAAGGATTGTTACTTGACATACTTGATCAATGAGCACGCAGGACAGTCCATCTTAGTCTTTGGTGCAACATGTAACAATGTTCAGCGGTTAGCTCTGATGTTACGCAATCTGGGTTTTCCAGCAATTTGTCTGCACGGTCAAATGTCACAACCAAAACGTCTTGGAGCACTGACAAAGTTCAAGGCTGGAGGGAGAGATATCTTGATTTGTACTGATGTGGCAAGTCGAGGATTGGACATCCCTAGTGTAGACGTTGTAATCAACTTCGATCTTCCTGGCCATGGCAAAGATTATATCCATAGGGTTGGAAGAACAGCGCGTGCTGGGAGAAGTGGAAAGGCGATTGCAATGGTCACTCAATATGATGTGGAGGTTTATCAACGGCTGGAGCATTTACTTGGGCAACGCCTGCCAGAATACAAGCTTGCTGAGGAAGAGGTCCTCATGTTGTTAGAGCGAGTCAATGAAGCTCAGAGACTGGCAACGAGGGAGTTAAAAGAACAATTGGCTACTCGTGATGGGAATGGCAAGAGAAGAAAGGGAGGAAAGTATGAGGGTGGAGACGGAGATAATGAGACAGCTATCAAAAACGAAATGAAGAGTGGATTCTATGCAGGTGGAAGCGGAGGACGAGGTGGTGGATTCCACAACCAAAGGGGGAGTGGGAAATCCCATAAGAAAAAACATCGTAGGTAGATTTCGTCACAAGTAAAAAAGTAAATAATAGTACTACTAGTAACACACTACAACTCTCCCCGCGTTGATTCTCTACTATGCAAAAGTACCCGGATGAATCTGCGGAGCCGGCTGTTGTTGCTGTGCATTATTACCCCCAGAAAATATCCCACCTAATCTTCCAAAGACTCCATTTCGAATCATGGCTCGCATGCCCATTTCAGCGCCTGCATTGAACATGTCATTCAGTTTTGCACGTTGATCAGCACTACAAAGATAATAGCCATACACGTTGGAAAACGAGAGGACTAATGCAGTTGCAAGAGTGACGAAGCAGTTGAATCGTAACCATAATATCGCCGACATGAAACAGAGCGCCCACAAGATAGGTGTAATGTATAGAATTCCCCAAAAGAATTTGCTATCAAAGGAGTTTGTTGTTGGATTAGTTCCATCTGGCGAGGTAGGAGCCGCACTCTCAAAGATCCAAGAAGTTTGTCCGGTTACCGGATCAACCTTATTCCACCAACGCAGCCCAACGAGTAGCCGACCTGTAACGTTTTTTACCACCCAGAAATCAGCGGCCAGAAGTAATATGCAGAGAACGGTTACCATGATGCCTTCCATTGCCCTAGACCCGAGCATATACAACGTGAACGCAATGCCTTTGAATAAAACATGAAATAGACATGCGGTTGGATGCGCTGACTGATTGAAACTTGAACCAAGAGGAAGCGACGTGCCAGGCGTGTAGGTTGATTTTGGTGCGGAGGAATTTAGTGCTGTGGCTCGTCCGGCGACACCGCCGGCTCTCATGTTCGCGAGGACGCTGTTCGTTGGCTTTGAGATTGGTGGGGGTGGGGGGATGACTTTTCCGTCAACCTCCGTTACAAATTCGAGGTCATTATCGTGCATCATCGTGGCTTCTTCTCATTCAATTCACCTACATAATATTACTGTTGCTATTGCGTCATGCGGCAGGTTTTACTGGGTTGAGAGACAAGAGAAGGTTAGCCTGATATAGTTTCATTCCTCACGTTCCATCGTCCATCACATATTAACCATGTCACTTGCTTTATTAGTTGACAATAGATAAAGTCTTCGTATTATTCTCAAAGATAAAACAATAATATCGACGATCATCTATGGTACCCAACACTGATGAGTGTTTTTGAATTATCTTAAGATACATAATAATATGTTACTATGTCGACGTCGATAAATACTGCTGCCACTGTTGTTGTTGGCCGTAGTCGTGACGTAGAGGAGGCTGCTGGGGTTGTGAATGATTCTGGACAAGATCAAAGTGCCGACAACACCAACGGTGAACCACCTACACCTCTATGTCAATCTTCAAGAGTCAAAGGATATATCTTACTGCTCGTTTCTGCCGGCCTTAACTTCGCGTCAGCTTGGCGACTGCACAGAAAGCACGATTTTTTTCTGCGCCATGACTTGGCGGACATCAATTGGTGCGTCATTCTTGACAATCTAAGTTCATTCTATGATTTCGTAGCATTGAGACGTTTGGAGTCGGAGGCTAGAATTCGCTTCGCAGTTGCTGCTGCATGTATGACAATCATTATCAGTGGTTTCGTTTTACTATGCTATATTGATCTTTGCACAAGCTTGAGGAGGACGCTATGGCCAAAGGTAATTGAGTTTACATTGCACTTCTTTCTATGTCATTTTGCTCTGTTCATCATAGTCACTTATCCACACTCTTTTTCAGATGTTTGGTCCAAATAAAAAGATGGAGTTGTGCATTCTCATCTTCCTTGTTATTCTTTGGTTGGTAACTATTTGGTTCAATACAACAATCGAAGGGATTGCCGGAGAGGGGAATGAGCAGTACAATCTCTACTTCACTAGTTGGCTGTGTCTCTGGACTACATTTTGGACGCTGGAACGATGGTTTGTATCAAGCGGGATGTCATCTTTTGAAAAATTTGTGCGCAGTTGGCCGAATCGCTGCCCAATGTGGATAATTACATTCATACTCAGCTTTTCTGACTTCTTGTTCGTATTTGATGCGTGGAACAACTGGGATATAGGCACGAAAGCCACTCCTTACGTGCATGAGATGTTTGCCAACATATCGCAACATGAATGGGTGTTTTTCATTCAAACGACAATAGTGACTTTTATTGGTTCATTGTGCTGGGTACTAGCAGAAATATTCAGAAGGAATAAGAAAGATGGAAATGCACCAAAGTCAGATGTTGAGTGAGTATCAAAAATAGGGGTGAATTGGTTTTGCTCGCATTTTTTTGCTCATATACTTATTGTATTGCGTTGTCTGCAGAAACTACGTTGAAGGCATCATGCTGCACCTTTTAGCTATACAGTGGGTTATACTCATCTTTTTTGCAAGCATGCCGGGGCACAGTGCATCGCTCATCGGCAATATTTATTTTACAACATGGGCCACTTGTTTCTCTGTCATTGCAACTCTTGTCTTGTGGGTGAGAGACTGGCGTAAGGATATTGCTGATACTATTAACGAACAGCAAGCAGAGTATGAACGTGCAAAAAGAGCTGTGCTGAGACGCGAGAAAAAGAGGTTGGCAAAGTTAAGAGAGAAAAATTGTGAATCAGGAGAGGTCGCAGACACAGTCGACTCAAATCAGGATATTATTGAAGAAGACGTCGCCAAAGAAGACCTTGTTGACGATGATATCACTCTATCAATTACATCTGTCGTCGGTAATCGTGCTAGAACCGACACTATTGACTCCGCAGAAGATGCCGTTTGCTTCTCGGCAAGGAGCTTGTTTGTATCAGCCAAAGACCACGACTGAACATTTACTACATCTAGATTTTTTACTAAGTTTTGACCTTAACACAAACAAGATGTTCTATTACGAAACCTGGAACAGTTGAATACACTCTACATCGAAAATTGGGGGCTGCTGGCACCGTAAGAACACCACACCCCACATAAATGCTGTGAACCATATCGAAGTGTACTGGTTGGGCTGATATTTCCGAATCACAATTGCATGCGGCACTGGTAGTAGTCCTACCATCGTGATATCCTTGAATACTTCCAAGATTTCAGTCTCATCAACTACTCCATTTTGACAATCACACATTTCATCAACAACTGGAACTAGATGCTGCAATAAGCGATTGACTGTTTCTAGAGGGAGAGATGAGCGAAGTTCAGCCAGCCATGATTCAGAAGGAGTGAAGCGTTCCTTGACTCGAGCGACTGAGCTACCCACTGAAGCAACTTTATCCTCGTTTGATTCCCATGATTTCGATAGGATCTCTGCTCTTTTGCTAGATTTGTCTTCTCGTGAATCTGCGGTAGTGATTGGGTTGCCTTTTTCGTCCACATTTTGTATTGATAATGTAGCAACTTCTCGTTCAGCAGCATCCGCGTCATATTCTGGTTGCAGGTGGGCCGGGAAAGCCTTGCTGCATTGTTGGACAGCTTTAGGTAAAGTCAAGCTTGCGAGTCTTCCAAATGCATCCTTTCTGCGCACAATCGCATACACGAGATGTTGGTTACCATTATACTGATACTGGATAATGTTGTTGAATATTTCCAAAAGCAAGGCAAGGTTTTTGTACGCCTTTTCGCCCGAGTACAAAAACTTTGGAGAAGAAAATAACTCGAATAGATTGACCAACTTGACTGAAGATACCAGACTCATTGATCGCCAATAAGGGCTAATATTGCAGACCACAGTTAGGAAGCAGGAGTAGAGAGGCACCAACCGGTAAGATCCGTTGACAATCATTTTGTGAAGAGTAATGCTAATCAAGTCCGAGTGGCTTCCCGAAAATAAAGGCAAGTCGCAGGGAAGCTTTGTCCTGAATGGACGATTCAAACTAACTCCGAAACTTCTCTCTCCCGACAGTTTTAACAAGATGAAGGTGCAGAGATGGACCATTCCAATCTTAGAAGCATCTTGTCTTGATGTATACATGAGGTAGCAAATTGGTACAACCAGTTCGCATACGTCACATCGAGTCAAGATGAAATCCAAGAACAAAGGATTCTCTTCCAACGCCTTCCAAAGCAAAATGAGTATCTCCTGGTAGCACTCCAATTTGGATTGAGAGCTAGGTAAGAGAGTGTTCTTACTCTCAAATGTGTGTCGCAACAATCGGACAAAACCACGATATAGGGTATTCAAGTCCTTCCCCTCACTGATACGTGCTAACAACACCCTAAAAATATTGAATCCTCTTTTATGTGCTTCAGAGAGAGAAACAACGGGTTCTCCATATTGGTTTACCATCGGCAATGGGTTGCCTGATAACCCACAATCCAAAAGTACACACAGCACCTGAGCACTCAAGTCTACTAGTTTGACGTGAGAGTCGGATGCAAGTTTGCTAGAGTAAGGCACACCACCAAATGATGAGTTTGATGGATCATACGAAATAACTGTGTTCAATAAGGAGTAGAACAAACACGGTGCATTAGGTGCATCCGCAGCAACCGCAACCGACATCCAGCGCGATGCCAGCGGATTGTACTCATCTGCTGGTGAGAAGAGAGGATCGGAGCATGTAGCAAGAAGTAAGCGGAGCACTTCGATTCGATTTTTGTCATATTTTCGTGTGTAAGCTGCTTCTGGATGCAGAACTTTCTTGGTTTTGTTCTTCCCCGGCCTGCGATATCCGGTGCTACACTTGCCATCATTCGTGAAGCCCACTCCTGGCGCCCAGACAATTCCTGCTGGATGGGGAGTCAATCGTACGCCCTTTCGTACACGCCTAGGTTTGCCCAGTCCAGCCTCGACTTGTGCCTCTTTATCAGCTTTGGCGGCCCGTTTCTTCTCCGTCAGAACATTTTTATTCTGTTCCTCATCCTCCTCATCTTCATCAAAGCTGCCGTCTGAATCATCATCAGAATCATTTTCATCATCTTCTTCATAGAACTCGCATGTGAATTGAGGCAGGAATAGCATGTGCATTGCAGCATGCACCACCAGAAGAGCGAGTGGCTCTTGTTCCTGATTATCTTCTTCGTCATCATCGTCCTTGTAGTTATGTCTCCTACTCGTCTTGCTGCCTGCAGCACTACCATCAGCATGATCACCCCAGCACAACGCCTCCACATTCGGATCACCCTCACCCAAATCCCCCTTCTCCAAGAGAAACGGCAACACCCGCGTCAAAACCCTGACACAATTCAGCGCCTGATCAAAATAAATAGTATATGGCGTCTCCACAATCTGACACAACTGCGCCGTAGCCTGAGTAAACAACGTGGCCAAGTTATCAAACCGCTCATCACGCAATCGCCGAGCGTTGTCGGGTGTGAGGAGTTCAAAGACCTCGTCGGCAGAGGAGGGGATTTTCCATAACTCATCCCAGAATTCGGCGTCATCGGGGGAGACATCACGGGAGATTAGGGAGGTGAGAGATTCACGGAATTTGATTTTGGAGGCAGATGCTCCCATGGTTCGTTGTTTGTTGTTGTTTCCCTGCTACGATCTTGCTCTGCCCTCGGCGTATGAAGACCCCCCCTTCAATGGGTATAAGTAGTGACTAGGGCTATTAATGCAATGTTATGTTCTCCTGCTCTTGCTGCCAGCCTGGATGGCCTTTTTTGGCTTTTGATTTCGACCGGTTTTGGCGAGACCCTCTAGAGAGGGCATCTGCAGATCCTGGCTCTCGGCCTTTCCCGCTTTCTCCTTTCCATTTCTCGTGTGAATGCCAATGCGAGACGATTCCATCCTGGAAGATCCCTCGCCGCCGCAGCAATATTATATTATTTTGAGATAGGGAGCAAGCAAAGCCATCTCCGAATGAAATGGGCATAATTTCTTTACATAGTACATAGGTGAACATCACACAGACTTCCGACATGGCTCCAACGATCAGTATCGGTTCTGGGTTGCCCGGGCTCGCAGAACGGGATGTCACCTCCGAGTGGCACTCTGGTTCGACATTGGAATCGTATGTTCTTCCATTGAACTTGAGGATGGACACGAATGAGACGAATCTTGCTCTGTCGGGTATGGAGGTGATTAAAGTTTCCAAGGTGCGTCTTACATGTGCTGTATTTTGATCAATAGCGACACATCACGTGCTCATCTATACTATTCTTGTGATACATTTTTAATATCATTAGAACGGAAAGCAACAGACACGTCGATTGGGTATATCGCCCAATCATCGTTCCATATTAATCACATCCAATCGTCCTCAGGGGAAAGTATTGGGGTTATTAAAAAATTATAATGCCTCGGCTGATGGTACTGCTGCAGGGGCGGGTGCTGCTACTTCTTCTGCGGCTAAAGTGCCCATGAATGAACTTGATTTGAGTATGATTGTTAGGGTGCAGCTTGGGCAGCAGTCAAGACGGTTTTTCAAAGCAAGGTAGGTGACGGGTAGTATGTAATATATATGTTTTTATTGAGAGACCGTTTTGCAACCGAATCATTCGCTCATGTACCATTTTGAAACTGTTCGAACAAACTATCATATTTTCAACCAACAACAGGGCAAAATCAAACAACGTGATTGACTCGGTTTCACATCCTCAATCATTAAGCATTGTATATCGTCGTCCAAACAATGCTTCTGCGGTCGCAGCCGTTGGTTCAGCTGTCAAAGATAGCCTGGCAAAGATACCGATAAGTCCTTCTGGCAACAATGAAGTTCGAATGGACGCGGGGGAGGATTCATTAGATTTGATCATTCCGTCGAAGAATGATTTTGACGCGTTCCTTCGAACATTGGAAGATTTATTGGCGTTCTACAAGGAAGATGAGCCGTATTCCAATCTGGACTTGGCATTTCTACAATTTCATTTGGTGGATATGGGTAAGAGTTTGGGCAATGACGTCAAAGTTTCATGTCATGAGTGGGTCAGCTTGTGCAAGAGGTTTAATTCACCTGTTTCCAAAAGTGATGCTACAAATTTATACCGTAAACTATCTCCCGAAGCGGATGGGTTAGATATAAATGGAGTGTTGATACTCATGAAAATGTTGAAAGCGACTACTTACAAATCCTCCGGCGATCCACGTAAACAACTCTTCCAGAAAATGGCAATTAGCAAGACGGAGGGAGTTCAACGACGTATTGCTTCTTCTCCGACCACTCCATCAGGAGCGTTTGTCAAGGGTTTTGGGGATGGTGGTGCAGAAGATTCTTCCGATGAGAGACTCGCATTTCTTAGGGCCACTGATAACAAATCTCAAGTTGTATCCGCAAGGGGGTTTCTCGATTTCTTGCATGAAAAACAGAATGAAACGGATATGACAATTGAAGATGTTCATGATTTATTTTATCAATTGAATGGCCATCGCTTGTCAAAAGAACTCGAAGTTACCATGTCGCTCGTGTCAGGGATGAAATCTGCACCACATGGTGTTTCGTGGGAGAAGGAATACATTACATGGGAGGTGTTTACAAAGTATCTGATGCTGGAATCCAATGACGTGTTCAACCCAGAGAGGGCCAAACCTTTGTCGAGGTGAGAGTATGAAACGAGGTTGTCGTTTATTTTGATGATACATCTCCCGTTATTCAGTTATTCACTCTCTTTTCTTCTGTCCTTTTCAGCGTAATGACTGAACCACTGAACAATTATTGGATTAATACGAGTCATGACACATATTTGCTCAGGACAAAGGTAATGACGTTACACGATCCAAAATCCGCGGAAAAGACTGATCTGCAATCATATACTCTAGCTTTATATCGTGGCGCAAGAGCAATTGAGCTTGATGTGTGGGATGGGGAGAAGGGTAGCAATTATCCTGTGGTTAGATATGGCGAGACGGTTTTCCCAGACAATACGACGAATGACAGCGCAACCAAAAAGGCCGCACGAGCTGTTTCGAGCCTAAAATTTTCTGATGTTTTGCGAACTGTCTCGTACTTTCTTCAGTCGGAACCAAATTCATTCCCAATTATTTTGCTCATTGAAAACCATTGCTCTCTTCCTTTCCAAGAGATAATGGCGAAGAATATTGAGTTCATTTTGGGAAAGCAAGGGCTTTTGTATAGACCAGATCCGAACCTCACTCCTACTTCAGTACTGCCAAGCCCCGCTGATTTGGTTGGTAAAGTGGTGATAAAAAGTAAGCGGGCAATGTCGGGAGAAAGAACAGTTCTGAATAACGACTTTGATGACGAAAATAGAGTAGCTGTTGCTCCTGAGAATGAAGGGTATGATTCAGAAGACGATATTGGTAACAATGTAGTTGGTTTCACCTCGTTTGGATCCATCAAGTCGGGGACCAAAAATAATGCGACGTATGAGCAGTTATATAAGACGGCACGACACGATGCAGCTGAAGCCATTGCGACTGTAAAGTCCCTTTCTATTCAGTATGACGATGCGAAGAAAAGAGCGACACAGGCACGAAACCACGCAGATGCATTATTACGTGACGTCGGAATGAGTTATGAAGAGTTGAAAATCAAACGAGCAAATAGACCAGACCACGTAGCTGAGGAAGGGACAGAAATTGTATTTGATGGAGAAGTTGCATTTGACGAAGACATGGTAGTTGTAAAGGATTCAGAAAACAAAGCCATGGAAATAGCAGCTGCGTTCGCTGAATGCGTCGAAGAGTCTCGATTGGTGTACAGCGCAGCGACTGCCGAAGCTCGGAGTGAAACAGAACTGTTTGAAATAGCGCAACAAGATCTTGCTGAGCAGGAAATGATTCTTGCTGAAGCCAAAGAAGCGCTCGAGGAAGTCTCTAACCGAAATCGTAGATTGAAGGAGGCAGCTGAACGTGCGTTAGCAGAAGCGAGATCTAATCGCGAGTATGCCGAAAATGCAGAACGCCGTGTTGCTGCAGTGAGGGCTCTGTTGGACAAGTCTCACAACCAAGCTGTCTCATCAGAGACAGTAGCTGGGACTGCAGATGCAGAGGCGAAGATCAGCGAAGAACGAGCATGTGACGCTGAGGCTCGAGCACTAAAGGCTCGGGCAAAAGCAGAAAAGGAGAAAGATAAGGCAAATGAAGAAAGCAAGAAGGAAGACGAGCTTGAGGAACAGCTAGCATCCTCCCAAACGCAACTAAGTGAGTTGGTCAAAGCCGTAAATTGCGCCCAAGACCGCGCTGATGATGCAGTCGCAATGTCAGAGAAGTTGACTGATGAGATACGAAAGGTAAAATCAGGCAGTTTTGATGGTGATGCGAACAATGTTGCGGAACGGAAATTGAAGGAAAGGAGTTCATACATCAAACAAATGGATAATGCTCTTGCAGAAAAGTTAACTCTTGAGAAAAAACTGAGAAAGTTGGAAAATAAAATCGAGGACCTTCGACGGAAGACAAAGCTTCAGGCGAA
The DNA here is from genome assembly GCA_036940105.1 of Skeletonema potamos. NCBI lineage: Eukaryota > Bacillariophyta > Thalassiosirophyceae > Thalassiosirales > Thalassiosiraceae > Skeletonema > Skeletonema potamos. The sequence continues at coordinate 97,415 of JALLBJ010000017.1, forward strand.
GGCTGCCGCATCCGCCCATCGTCAAGCAGACCAACTCGTATCCATCGCTGATCAGTTGGAGGACCATGCGCTTGAGGAACGCGAAGCTGCGAACTTAAGAAACACAGCTTGCGCCAAAGCAAAACAAAGCGTCGAAAACAGTGACGCAGTCCTTATTAGCACGGAAGCCCAACTTGCTGAGGCTGAACGAGCGGCAAAAGAAGCAAGGGAACTTGCAATAGCCAGCCGAGAAAAGGCTGAACAATTAACTAAAGAAGCTGAGGGTGTTCAAGATACTAGCTTACTTGAGGAAGACGTAACAAATGCTCAAATTGATTGCGATGCTTTTCAGTCAGCCTATGATTTCGCGAAAGAGTCAAAAGAGGAGGCTGTTTGGAGAGCTGCGGAGGCAAGGCTGGCTCACGAGAAAAATTGCCTGAATTTAGCAAGTTTAGAAAGAGATGCAATGGCTGAGCTCCTTCACCGGGAATCCGTGCAACAAGCTGAGTTACTCGCCGCAAATGCGTGTGAGAACGCCGAAGCGCTGGCTGATGTTGTGAAGGGTTTGGAGGAGAAACAAGAAGCAGCAAAAGCCGTAGCAGCAGAAAAAACTGGGGCGTTAGCAATTGCGACACGTTTCAAAGAGAAGAAGAGAAGGACCCAAACCATATCGCAGAATCTATCCAAGCAAACCTTTCTCCACAGCAGCAACTATAGAAGTTGGATAAAGAGCATGAAGACGCCTAATTGGACTTTGCATAGCTTCCCTCATCACAGGATCGTGAAGATGGCGGAAGAGGGTAGAGAACAGTGGAAACATACGATTGAATTCAACAAGAATCATTTCTCGCGTACGTATCCTCCTTCGTCCTCTCTCAACTACAATCCGTTACTACCATGGGCAATGGGTTGTCAGTTTGCATCACTGAATTTCACCCGTAATAAATTCATGCTCGTGAATGATGGGAGATTCAGAGAAAACGGAAACACGGGCTATGTGCTCAAACCTGAATATTTGTGCAGTGACTCGCTCGGTGATTTAGATGATGCGCTGGACTGTCTTCGGCCAAAGAAAGTGACTATTAGGATACTCAGCGGATTCTGCCTCCCTAAGTCAATGGATAGCAAGCCTGGTATGCAAAAGCGCACCATCAATCCCTTCGTCGTAGTCACCATGTACGATGGCTCGCCAGCATCGCTACTACCACCTCCAACTTATTCCACATTTGTCGTGAAGGGAAATGGGTTGAACCCTGTATGGAATGAGAACGAAGCAGCAAGCTTTTCCTGTTTGAATCCAGCTCTTGGAATTATTTCATTTGCAGTGTATGATCACGATGACGTCGCGAAAAAAGATTTATTCATTGGCGGTGCTGCGATGCCTGTAAGGTGTATGAGAGGAGGCTATCGATGTGTTTCCTTGTTCGACTCCAACAACTCTCGAAGTGGTGCAATGAAATTTTCGTCATTGTTTGTCAAAGTGAAACTGACGTGAGTGTGTTGTAAAGTGGTAATAATCATATTTCGACAAGAACGATTCTGTTCCTCGCTGAGGAATCCATCCATGCTTTTACATACTACTTGTTCTTGCTCCTGTGGCGAAGGCCAGGGTGTACACGCTACGACACCTACATCTCCTATCTACCTGATGGCAAAAGCAAAACCCCCGACTCTCTCTCTCTAGATATTATTATTATTGCCCTCAAAAGGTGTGGGCAAATTTTTACAAACACTTTTCGGTGTGTTCCCATCGGATTTTTTTTAGGTTGAAACATCAGTCGAGGCGTCGGAATTAGTAGCGTCGACTGAGTTCTCAAAAATTTAGTTTATCCCCTTTTAATACTCGTAAAGTGTTTGTCAAGGTTAACTTGAAGAACGGCCACCTATGACGTCATATGGAGTTTTAGATTTTTTAACCGGCACTGCCGATTTTAAAGTACTAATCCCTCTCGTATGTGTGACAAATTTGGGCGTGAGCTGTGCGCGTTACTGTGACAAAATGTAATTTACATGCCCTCAAATCCATCTAAAACGACATGGTCCATGGTGAAAATGGTATTGTAGGTATGACCCCTCAAAACACAACAACTACGAGATATCACAGACTCCCCATAAGACATGAATGTTATTCTCTTGGTCATTAGGATCTCATTGATACCTTGGTGGCTTAATAACTCCCGATAAAAAATTTGACCATTCCCTTTAAGGGCAAACATACAGTACGCCTATTAGATACACAGCCCGACAATCCGACAACGACAACAACTCACATCGACTTCCAATTCCTACACGCTGCAGCCCTCCAAATACCATGAGGCGGACGAGGCCGCGCAGGATGAAGCCGCTCGTCATTGCATCACTTGTTGCGATCATCGTTTATTTACAGGTGTCATTTCGCTTGCTTGGTGCAATAAAAGAAGAAGCAGGAAGAGGCGAAGAAATGTCACCGGGATTAATTGTTGCCCTCTCAAATCAAAATAAGATTGTTCAAGCGGCAGCGCAACACTTAGAGGAGCAACAGCAGCGACATAGTTTTGAGCCTTCCGTAGACCAGTTTCACAATGAGAAACGACAGCAATGGCAACAAAATAATCACGTTGGTATCAAGGGTGCAATCAACTCACCACCAAAATTCAACCCTCCGCCTGGCTACCATAAACATCCGCATCAAGAATTCGAAGCAAATACTCCACTAGACCCATCTCTGATACAGAAACGAAATTTGAAACAGCGTCATGAGCTTCGTCATCCAATCTTGCCAACGAAGGTGATAACCGTTGTGGGCCCTGAGAGTTCGGGAAGTACCTTCTTAGCAACAACGCTAGCAGTAGCTGCCGGGGCTAGATTAGGGACTACAGAGAAAGTAGCGCGACGTGCTCGAACTGTAGACGGAAAGTGTGAAATTCAACACTTGAGTTTACCATGGGGATGGCAATGTGAAAGTAACAATGATGATGAGATTGCTGTAAACATCGTGGATGCCTTGGTTCCTGGCGAATGCTTCCGCTATGAACTTGCTCCATCAATAAATCCCGTTATTGCGGAGCATATTTTTAGAGCAGAACAGCGACAGGGGATCGCAAGTGACAAACACCGAATTCAACCATCAAGACTACTCAAAGTTGCTAGAGATGGGCCTCAGACTGAGAACGAAGCGCAGATACTGCAACAATGTCGCGATAAAGTTTTTATTTCTGAAGAGAGCAATTTATCATGTGGTGCAAAGTGTGGTTCAGGGCTGCTCAACGGATACACTCTTTACCCGCAACGGTTCTCTGTGAACATAACATCTCATATCGAATGGTATTTACAACGTGGAGTTGACGTGACTGTTGTACTATCGACTAGAGATAGGTCGATATCAAAGCGAGGCAAAGAGAAAATTCACTGTAAAATAAAGGAAATGGGACAACGCGAAGATGAAGTGGCACTGGAGCTTATGAAAGAAGGTTTAGAAAAGTTTGGACGATTTGGAACACTTGGACGGGGTCGTGTAATTGTTTCGTCGTATGAAGCTCTCATTTCAATGAAGAAAGAATATTTGTTTGGTCTCTACAAACAGCTGCGGATAAACTCCACCTATGTGCCAACCTTTAGTGATGGCAACGAGAAGTACGTGACAGATGCCAACGAGGCAAACAACAAAAATGCTGTCGCCCCAGTGAGTATTTCAGCTGGCCAACTCAAGCCAACGAGAAGTAATTATACCAATCCAAACGCATCTTTCTTACCAAAGAAACTAATCACCGTTGTCGGATTGGAAGGATCTGGTGGTGCCTTTTTATCGACGGCATTAGGGGAAGCTGTGGCATCGGATGGCGACTATCGACTGCAGCACATCTCTCTACCGCACGGTTGGACCTGCGAGAGTAGTGAGAGTAGGATCAAGGCAAATATCGTTGATGCCTTGGTTCCTGAAGAATGTTTTTACTATGAACATAAATTGAAGGACCTTGATCTTGAGCCGCTGAATCCAAGAAAATGCATGGAAGAAGTTCGAATCTCGGAAAACAATGACGGTAAAAATTCCAAATGGAATTGTGGAGCTAAATGCGGTGAAGGCCAACTCAGTGGACTTGCCTTGTATCCCGACAGTTTCTATCTCAATATTACAAGCCACATTATGTGGTACATGATGCGCGGTGTAGATGTAAAGGTTCTCTTGTTGCTAAGAGACAAGACAATATCTAACAAAGAAAAACTCAGAACTCATCATTGTAACATACCACCAGAGGCAGCGGATGTCGAAGATGACACTGCAATGAAAATAATGAGAGAAGCATATCAAAAGTATGGAGAGGATGAAAGGGTCATGGTAGTATCTTACGAAGGATTGATGCAATTTAAGCAATCATACTTGTTAGGGATATATAAGAGTCTCGGAATCGAATCAACCTCTATCCCTGATTTTGTCGATGGAAATAGAATGTTTGTGGCACCAGATACTCAGCACCAAATGCATGGATCCTCACTTCATAAAAAGGGGCACCTAAATTAGATTTTTTGGGTTGCTCTATTCCCTGTGTAGCCTCAGCGGCAACCTTCTTGTCTTGCGCATCCTCTCATCATCTACTAGCGAGCAGCACCCCGCTGTACTTTTTTCTCCCGACTTTTTTAACGCTTTCTGGTTTCTCCGCAACCGCGCCAAAAAAAGTCGGCAAATGTCAAACTGGACTTCATTTTCCGTTTTATCGGCGATGATCATAATATTAATCGTAGTTGTTCTCTCTCTCTCTCTCTAGCCAAACAACCAAGAAAACAACCAAGACCACAAATACTACACTCCAAGAACCACCGCAACACCAGCATTAGAGCAATGTCCATGGGCGCCCCTTTCGACGAGTCGCTGGCGATGGCCGTCGACGAAGAAGAACACGAGAACATCAACGACGCTCTCAATTGCACCATCGTCGAAAATGATGTCGACATTCAATCTGTCCTCAGCGGAACAGTTGACGATGATGAAGAAGATAATCAACAACTTCAACTTGTATTTGGGAAGAACCTGCGAAGTGCCTTTGAAAATGCTGATGCTGCAGGTGAATTATTAGGAGTTTCTTCTGCGTCGCTGAGGCAACAAAATTATCGACCATCGGATAACAAAACATCGGAAGCTTGCAAGTCGTCGTTTCCCCGCCCTCCGTTGGCTCCGGGAAGGCCTGCGACTGCGAACAGCATTGATATCAACAGCGGTGGCAACAGCAGTACGCAATCTATGGATGGCAACAGCAGCACCGATAAGAGGCTCTCCGTCTTTTTGCGTGTGCGCCCTCCCGTTGGAACTAATGCAGAGAATATTGCCGTAGAAGGAGCCATGAGCACCATTGAAATAGTTGCTGACAAGAATGCTGCATCATCTCTACCATCCACCATTCGGACCTACCCTCCCTTGAATTCCAATGCTGCCAAGGTTGTTCGCAGTGGAAACAGACACGCCAAATCGTCGGTATCTTCTTCCAAATCGTTCAATGATGATGGAAGTACTGATAGTGGAAATGACGGGTCAACGGCAGAAGTTCGAGGTGTCAAAGAATACTCATACAGCGGCATATTTGGCCCAAACGCCTCTCAGAAAGATGTATACGACAATGTAGCCGCACCACTTGTCGAGGGACTTTTTCCAAAAATGAACAATAATCAAAACAGTGCCAAACACCATCAGTTACAGTTGGGAGAATCAGCGCTGCTTTTCACACTTGGTGTCACGAACGCTGGTAAGACCCATACCGTCATGGGCAGTGGATTTGAGAAAAGCAAGAAGAAATTTGGTCACAAAGTGCTGCAGGCAAATAATGATGGAGCAGATCTAACACCACACAAGGACTGGGGCATCATCCCTCGTTCATTAGATCACATGCTCTCACGTATCAATGACTTGAATAGGGTGTCCTGTCCAGGGCCGCAGCTGCAGCTATACATGAGCTACCTTGAGATTTACAATGAGACTATCTACGATCTGTTGCCCGATAAGACGAAGAAGGATGCTGTCAAACGATATCCTGGTGATGGTCCACCTTCCTTGAAACTACGTGAAAGTAGGCGCGGGCGTATTTTTGTCCGTGGTCTCGCAAAACATCCAATCCATAATGTTGAAGAGGGATTGAAACTGGCACGAGAGGCAAAGAACAACCGTCATACCGCTTCGAACAATATCAATGCAAGTTCTAGCCGTTCTCATTCTATTTGTCAATTTGAGATTGCCTATTTCCAGGGCCAAAATCCAACTAGGCCTAATGGCGATGACTCTGAGTGTGAAACTGATGATGAGAGTGTGTGTTCCGGTTCTAGCTCTGGTAGTAGAAGAAATGGTCGACGCAAGTCTGCCATCATTTGGATTGTCGACCTTGCCGGGAGCGAGAGGAGCAAACGAACTGGAGCCTTAAGTCACACTCGTCATCAGAAGGAGGCTGCTCTCATTAATGCATCCCTCATGAATCTCATGAGATGTCTTCGTGAGATGCTGAATCATCAGTCGAAGCACCGTGGCGGGACGGCATCAAAGGGTGTTGGAGTGGTTCCTTTCCGCGAGTCCAAGTTGACTCATATGTTTATGAATCATCTCACCGGGCCAGCGGCCTCCAGGACTTCGATGATTGTAAACGTGAACCCAGCTGCGGATGATTACGATGAAACGCAGCATGTTCTTGGTTATGCCACCACTGCTAGAAGCGTCACGATCAGTGCAGTTGACTACAATCGTAAATGCCGAGCTTTAGCCAAGGAGAGCAATTTCAGGAAGGAAGAAGTTTCGCAGGTCAAGTTGATTGCCAAGAAGCTAGTCCAGAAGATCTCTCCAAAGAAGCGCAAAGGTACCCCCGAGTCGAAACCAGAGGCTAAGAGGCAACGAAGTAACATGCACGGAGCTCGATCTCCAAATCATGGCAAACAATTTGGTAGTAGCAACGCCGTTTTGCCTGCCCATGCCAACAAAAGTGTTCAAACGGGGAAGATTGAGCAACTGCAACAATTGAAAGAAGAACGATTCATTCTCAACCAGACCGTCGAAGAACTTGAGCAACAGCTACAGAGTTGTGAAGCTGAGATTCGCGAGGAGGTAGTTGCGACGATGAACGAACAGCTTGAAGAAAACAGAGCATGGTATGAGAGCAAAATCATTGAATTGAAGGAGAAAGTCAACATTCTTCAGACTTCCAACATGATGAAACAACGGACTATTGATGCCCAAAGCGAACACATTCATGAATGTGAAGAAGAGATGAAGCGTATGAGAGAGGACTATGAGGCACACATCGAGGATCTGAACTCCAACATCCTTGAACTCACATCTGAAAATCAGGCCGAGATGGAAACCATTTTGAAGAATCACAAAAAGGATCACGATCAATGCCGACTGCTTGAGGCAGAGGTGGGTGCACTTCGTCATCAAACAGAAGAGCTTCGAACTAGTCACAGTATGTTGCTATCCAAATACAATGACCTTGTCACTTCTATGCAGCAGAAAGAGAAGGAAGGTCAGAGTGGTCCAGAGAAAGAAAATAATTCAATTGCCCTTGGCCATTGTTTGCCGTCACCTAACTACAAGAAGTTGCCTCGTGAACGGTGCAGTGATGTTGCCAGTACTGACTGTTGTGTTGACATCATAACATCACCAAAGAAGAAGCTAGGTGGCTGGTTCATGAGATCCCCTGCCAAGGTGGGAGCTGGAGCATTACCACAATCTCCTAGTGTGGGAAAATGAAGAGCAACATGAAGTAGTGGATACGTCATGAATGCCAGCGAATAATCTAACTCAATTCTACACAGTGCCTTACATGTTATGTTTCTATTTTGTTCGAAACAATGCAGCTAGTGCATTGATTCAAGCCTTTGTGCCAACAACAAGGTCATAATCATCAACCAAGTTGATAACCTCCGGCTTCGTAAATCCAACCTTTTCCAATCTGCGAAATAGCTCCTTGGGACGATATTGGCGACCCTTGGTATAGGGCAGCATAATCACATTCATACTAGTAGAAGCTGGGGTGCTGCTTTTAACATCATCTGCCAACAGAATCTCACTAATAACAATCTTTCCTCCGGGTTTCAAGCAGTCGTAGGCCTTTTGGATTAGGTTTTTATTAATAGAATCTGGCCAGTCATGGAAAATGTTAGAAAATAGGACGTAGTCAACTGACGCAGGAAGGGGGTCTTTAAAGAAGTCACCAGGTGAGACAGACACACGATCTGACAAGCCAGCTTTGTCAATGTATTCCTCCGTAATGGGCTTGATCGCTGGAAGCTCAAAGACGATGCCATTTATATTTGGATTGGACTGAATTGCTTCAATCGAATAAATAGCAGAACCACCTCCAACATCAAGAAACGTCGTTGGTTTGTTGACGCAATCCAGGCCAAGTGCTCTGGGCAGAGCCTTGGCACAGCAATAGCTTTGAGCATTCATATGCGCCATAAAGTGCCGGGCGTTATTGGCCACCGTCTCATCATCTTGCTCGAGATGTTCTGTCATTATATCCTTCTTCTCATCTCCTGGGAGGCTACACTCGAGCAGCGCCTTTGGAGTAATGAAGTTGGTAGTGAACGTGTCAACGAATGGGCTCACACAAGCCAAGTCATTTCTATCCGAAAGAAACGTTTCAGCCGATGGAGTCAAGCCATAGACGATTTCATCGACACAATCATCACTATCCTTGAGTATTTCGACTACGTCCATCCTACATAGTGTCACTAGTAGAGCAGAGGCGCCACGAACAGATAGATTAAATTCCTTGGCCACATCTGCAGGTGTTTTGGGTTCACTTGCCATGAATACAGGGATTCCTAATTGATTGCTTAAAAGAAATGCCACAGAGTCATGATAGAGCATGGAGTATTCCATAAATTTGCCATTTGTAACGCCTGATGACGACGAAGATGAATTCTTCCTGCCACTCGGCAGCACAAAAGATGGCAGGGATGGTGTAAATAATGATGCCGTCCGGTACCTGGTGAAGACTTGTCTCCCTAGTGCTGCAGCTTTAGATGCCATCTTGCGCAATTACCGAATGGCTACTATAAGAGTACTCGATAGAATGTCAGTCTATGACCATATCATTACACTTTGTTGCTACACCAAATATATAATATTATGAATAACAGTGTAAATCCATGATGGAAATGCTGGCTGGCTCCGTGGATGCCACCGCGCCGAACTTTTTTTTAGCTACAGTCATTCCCGTCTGAAACAGATTTAATAGCCCTTCAACTGGAGAGCTGCGTAGCCGCGCGAAACCCAACAATAACCAACGCAACCAACAAAAATACTAATAAAACGATGAAATATTCCGTAACTTTCGAACATTCGGGGGGACACCATAGATACAATAGCGTAACCTCAGAGAGAGCAAAACCAAATCATTCTTAGACACTATTGGTTGATTGATCATGGTTCCTAAACGTTTTTTCCTCTGAGGGGTATGATGCAACATCACTCCCCCCCCACACACTGCACATAAGTACACTACCATTGTAGGTGATTGACCAGGCAGCACTTTGTGACGAGGAGGAGGATCGATTAGTGTATCATGATTGACGACGTCGTCGAGGCTCAACCGCCTCTGTCACTTGAAACCGATGACAAAGATGATGACCTGTCATCAAAGTCGTTGGATGATGCTGGGCAGCAGCATGATGCAAAAGAAAGGCGAACGCCCAGCGGCACACCCATCACTATTGGCGCTACTCAAGTTAATGAAAGGGCACCTTTTGTATATACCCGTCAATTTAGAGGAAGGAATCGACTTTCGCAGCGATTAAGATTAAGGGCACAGAGGGAAGCACAAGAGAGAGGGACTATCGCAAATAGCGATGAAGATGGGGAAGCAAATAGGCGCACTTCATTAGTATCAAACTATTTTGGCAGGGCGAGCGTTAGAAGCGTTGACAACAACAACAACAACACTGTAGTGTCTGCGATACTAGTTGAAGAAGCTGATGTAGTGGTAGCAACTGAGATAGGCTTTTGTGAACAAAACTGGAAGAGAATCGCTTTGGTCTTGACTGCACTGTTGATCATCCTTGCAATACTGCTCTTTGTATTCATTGCCGAGTTTGAACAAGAAAAAGAGCCGCAGCAGATAGAACCGACTGCATCTCCTACTTTTGATTCTTCCAAATCAACTCTTCAAACTATCCAAGAAAGAGGTTTTATCCGATGTGGAATCGATACTCAATTGACAAGTGGAAGTTTCTATCTCTCCTTGTGTCGAGCTGTAGCGTCAGTTGTTGTAGGAGATTCCAATAGCTATGAAATTGTTCCCATTACGCTTGGTGACAGATTCGACCAACTCAACAACCGCAATGCTGATTTTTTGGTTGGCGCAGATACCCACACCATTGAAAGAGAAGTCAGATTGGCTTCTGCGGCAAGTGGATTTACCTTCAGTGCCCCATATTATTACGATGGGATGGTGTATGCTGGAAATGAAACCTTTGTAGATTGTGCCGAGACAACGAAGCGCTATGGCATCTGCTCTTCTCTCTCCATTTGTGTTTTCGTGGACAGTGTGTCATTTGAATATTTGGCGTCAAACTTTCCACCGGACTTTTACTCCACGTCTTCGTCAATGGATGAGATGATACTCATGATGGCTAATGGTACGTGCAATGTTGTAGCTTCTGAATTGTCATTGATTTTAGGCTCCAAAGAATTGAACCATGGTGTTGGGAACAGACAATTTACAAAACAGCCACTTTCATTTGTTACTAGAAACAATGATAGAGAATTCTCTGATGTGGTAAATTGGATTTTGCAAGCTCTCTTTTATGGAGCGGAGCAAGGTTTGACGAAAAATTCTACGCTCTGCAGTAATTCAACAAATGTTACATCAGTTGCATCAGAGCTGAATTTTCTCGATGCAGTTTACTGCGTTGGGTCATACACAAATCTTCATCCACACAGTCGTGGTATGAACAGGATCAACAACGGAACGATGATGCACAATCCTGTTCCTTTCGGTGACTTGGATTATGTTGGAAACGAAGACATGCCAGATTTTGGACCGCGTCCAAACAGTACTTTTTCCGGAATTATTATCGATGGGAAGCTCAGCTGTGGCGTGGTTGTCCAAAGTGATAACGACACTGAAAGTTTGGGCATCGTGGGCATGAGTACTGACTGTGAGTATGCTTATCATTTGATCGAATATTTATTTATTTGTTAGCTAAGACTCCTATTATCTCTCTAGACTGCAAAACGTTGGCTGCTGCAGTGTTCTACGGTGATCATAATGCTGTGAATATACTCAACTTCTCGTCGGTAGATGAAGCTTTTTTGGCTCTTAGAAATGGCACAATAGATGTGTTGACTGGAACGATTGTCGAGAAATCCAGAGATTTTGGAGGGTACCAGTTTACAACTCCTTACTACTATAAGAGTGGCACCGCAAGGGAATCGTTGTCTGCATTTGCATTTGCAACTCGAGAAGATGATTCTCTATTTTCTTCATTCCTAAGCTGTGTTATCCTGGCAACCCTCTTTGCTGAAGAGTTTGGCAGCAATCAGGTACCTTTAACCTCTATTTTTGGGGTAGATCAGAGATGGTCAATGAGAGATGCAGTATCTTACTCGGACTCGTATGACAAGCTCTACGCAAAGCACTTTGGGATCGGCTCTGTGAGAGGGAGGAACGGATTGAACAGAATCTTTGAGGCTGAGCCACAGCTGCACTCGCTGCCGGGCTTAGAAGATGAAACAACAGAGTGATAAACTTTTGACATTCTCAGCTGCTGGGTGCCGGTAATTGTCGCACTGTCCAAAGACGCGAAAGTGGCACTTTCACATAAGTAGGTATGTAAGTCATTAGAGTAGGTAGTACTGTGTAAATCGAAAGGACCATACCATACCATACCATACCATGTTATTTACGCAGGAACTTCACTTATGGTGTCCCGACTTCTCCGTCTACTCTCTAAGTCTAAGAGAACCACATTATCGACATATCCTAATAGTTAAAAAGTGAAGTACCAATGCTCAGGACGACGACGTTATCAGCGGGGGTGGTTCGTTGCGCTCGTGTGATGCAATCAAAGTGCAGCATAGAAGTTTGCCACGATGCAAGTAGATGCCTGAGCACGAGAAAATCAGATCTAATTCGAAATGGAATGCCTCTTTTAGTCAGAGCCGCGGAACATGCCCAAATGGGTAGAGTTCTGGCATATGATAATTATATCGCTTGTGATAAAGACCCTCCGCCACACAAAGGCAGAAAGATTTCATACTCTTACCATGAAATTCTCTCCGCCTCTTCGCACCTACATAAATATTTTAAGCAAATTTTAAGGGAGCAGACAAGTGCAAACAATCCGCATCAAAGAATTGCTTACCTCTGCCCTCCTGGACCACACTATATATCTTGTCAGTTCGCATCCTGGTCTTCAGGATCTATTGCCGTTCCATTGGGCTATTCCCCCCGACGTGAGCTGGCTTATGTATTGAAAGATTGTGAACCTTCCTTAATCATTGATGGAACAAATCCTCTAACATCGGAACTTCAAATTGCCGCAAAAGATGTTGGGTTATTGGACAGATACCATCGTATCGATGATTTAATGCTTGATTTTGACTTCAGTCCAAATAATAACGAGTATGCTTTGGGATCTAACGGTGACATCAACTCAATGGACTCTCCAGCTCTCCTCATTTACACCTCTGGTACAACTGGGACTCCAAAAGGTGTTGTTCATACGCACAGAAACATTTATCATCAAATTACTGATTTGGTGACTTCGTGGGGTTGGTGCGAAGATGATGCGATTCTTCACTTTTTGCCTCTTCATCACGTGCACGGTATCATCAATAAACTTGCATGTTGTATCTGGGCTGGAGGAAGTGTTGAGTTCGTGAAGTTTGATCCGGTTGAGATGTGGGAAAGACTAGCAGAAGCTTCCAGAAGGCGTGAAATGAAGTCATGCAATAACGCTGATGGCAAAACTAATGAAAATGAGCCGAGAGAACCTACTGTGTTCATGGCAGTCCCGACTGTGTATGGTAAAATGCTCGAAGTAGCTGAATCAGGGCTTCCGGGTAACATCGATGCAAAACAATGCTGCTCGAACCTGCGATTAATGGTATCTGGATCTGCTGCACTGCCAACAAATATCCATCAACGCTGGAAATCACTGACAAATCATACAATACTCGAGCGGTATGGCATGTCTGAATTTGGAATGGCCTTATCTAACCCTCTTGCTCCTGTCGAAAAGCGTTTGCCGGGTTTTGTTGGTCTTCCTTTGCCAAGTGTTGAAGTCAAGGTAGTGTCGGAAGTGACTGGAGAGACGATTCCAAAACAGGCAACGCAAAGTGGAGAGTTATATGTCAGAGGACCGACAGTTTTCCAAAAGTACTGGCAGAAGGAGGACGCAACAAGAGAGTCATTCGACGCTGAAGGATTTTTCAAGACAGGTGACGTCGTGGAATATGATCCAGCTGTTGATAGCTATAGAATATTAGGCCGATTGTCTGCTGATATCATTAAATCCTCGGGGTTCAAGCTCTCTGCTTTGGAAATCGAACGAGAACTATTGGAGCATCCTGACCTTGCAGAAGTGGTTGTTTTGGGCATTCCCGATGACATTAAGGGTGAGAGCGTGGCGTTGATCTGCCGAATGTCATCCAGAGCTGCCAGAGCTATTGATTTAGATGAGCTGCAGGCATGGTGTAGAGAAAGAATTGCGAGCTACAAGATTCCATCAGCCATGCTTGTAATGGAAATCATTCCTAAAAATGCCATGGGAAAAGTAAACAAGAAGCAACTTGTTAATTTATTTCGTTAATGTAATAGGTTTCACACATCCATCACTCTTTGTTGTTCTTGTTCTCGAACAGCTTTCAATAAAGTCTCACTTATCAGACTGAGTGAATTCATTTGTTCCCAGTTGGTATCGTTCGCAGCCATGCTTCGGACTCTGAGAATTAGAGAGTGCGTTGTGATCAATGATACAGGAGCGTGCTCGTCATCTTGAGACGTGAAGTATTCCGCTTGCTCCTTCACCCAATTAGATGCGTCAGCATCCAAACGACTAACCACCCCTCTGTATTGTTTTGTTCGTTTCAGCGATGAGATGATACCATGAAGTCTTGCACAGAGAATTCGCACGACCTCTTCGATGAATAGCGGCTTCATCAATGAAGCACTGCTCGCACCTAGCAAATCATTGATGCTCGTATCTCTTCCTAACCGTATGATCTCGATAAGGTATCGCGTCCTGGCGTACTTGGAATCAAGCCCAAAAGCTTTCCCGACCAACTCAACATCTCTCACACAGTCAAAGTTATCTATGACCGGATTCGAAGATGAGTTTCGCGCCCTGACAACAATTGCTTGGTCAATCAGTCCTCGCTGTTCGATCGATTCTTTGGGCATTGGTGGCATCTCGGAGAAAAGGGATCCGATCGAGAATAGTCTGGTGAAGGACGGTACAGCAGATGCAATCGAATCGATATCATGAGTCATTTCAAAGGTAAATGTTACGATGTGATGCAACACAACGCTTGATGATTTGGGAGGACGTAGTTTGGAAACAAGGGCACTGAGAATAGGACACTCCCGAAGTGGGGGCCACATCTCACTGTTCTGGCTGAAGGTATTTTCATCCGATGTATGTGGTGTTGGATTTCCGGAGGTACATTCTACCATCATTCCCAAGATAGTTCGAGCATGAGAGGTAAATTCGCTCAGCCAAACTCGGTCCTCTATCAATGACGAAAAAACTTCTTGGGATAACTCATCAACGGTATCGAAACCAAACATTACAGCTTGACATACAGGTCGAATGCGCGACTGCCATATTTCCAACAAAGTTGCGAGGCCGAACTGGTTGGCATTTTCCAGCACGATTTGAAGCGATTCGATGCACCTTCTTAGAAGCAGTATATCATCTGGCGTCTGACCCCATAGACCTACAAGTAAAAGCGCACGATGTGCAGCTAAGCGAGTGGTACATCGTCCGTGGTCTTTCAGATAGAATAAGAGAGGTGGTGAGAGACTATCACTAGTGAGGCCAGAAGGATTGCGGAGGGAACCTCGCTGTGAATTGCTACAACTTTGAAGCATTGCTTTCTTGTGCGAAACTGCGTCGCCATCTGCTGTCGATGGGTAAAACGCTTCCGAACTAGAGAGGTATGCAGTCTCCATGGCCATCTAAAATGACAGCAAGGGAGAGCGTAAGATCAATTTGGAAGTCTCAAACATTCGAAACAGAATACAATCCCAAACTCACCAATACTTGATTATCATGGCTGAGCGTCAATTCATCCTTCGCAATCCATGCGTATGTTGAAAAAGTACCAGGTTTTGAAACGCTGCTGACTGTCATAGGATTGAACCCTCCCAATGAATCCACATCTCCCGAAAGTCGCAGCGAAACAAGGAGGCAAACTCTCAGCCTACGCAACAAAATTTCCCACGGTCGTATACTATCCAATTGAGTTATTTTCCCGTATGTTTTTTCTTCGATTTGCAATGAAGCAGTCGACACAGCGTCAAGACATATCACTGCGATGAAGAACGCTTTAGGTAGGTCCTCGATATCGTTGCAAAAGTTCAAAAGAGACTCAAGCTTAATCACTTTTTCCAGTGAGGCATCATCAAGGTTATGTGCGTCTTTCCGATTTCGTTGATAAGCGCTCAGTATCATGTCATAAAGCCATCGCACCATCGGACGCCAATTGCCGGACATGTTTGCTTTGATTGCATCTGAAGGAAGTGACCGTAACCATTCTCCAAAATAGAGCTGGAGGGTCTCAAAGTCACCATCAATACCAAGATGTGTGAGAATAGAATTAACAACTTTGTAAACAAAGAGGTCCCTTAGCAGAGGTCTGAAAATTCTCCTGATGATAGGGGCCCGGTCTCTCTTTACGGGAGTAAAGTAAACAGTACTATTGCCTCCGGACAGGGATTTGTTTTTGTTTTTGGAAGCTGAGCACAACGTTGCGAAATGTGAAAACTGAAGTGGTCTGTTGTTTTGCTTCTCACTGGTAGGGAAAGCTGGCGCAAATCTGCTACGAGCAGCATCATTTCCAGAAGCAACGATGTGCCAAGACAACGCTTCTGACGCCCAAGATGAAATAGATCTAAAATCACTCCCGTCATCATCCACTACAGTATCTCTGAGAGTGTCTTTTGACTCAAAATTGTTCAGGATGTCAAAAGCATTAATGAGCCTCTCGTGATAACTGAGTTTCAACGCAAGATCATAAATCGCAGCCTTCCTCGCCATACCGCTTCCTCCTTCTGATTCTGCTTCCATTACCTGATCTAGACGAGACTTGCAAAATGCCACTGCTTGCGAGTGGAAACTTGATCCAACAACCCCCATCTCATCTTCGAGACGATTGCATTTAGAGAGAGCTTCGAGTCCCTCGCCCAGGTCAGTCAACGTCTTGATCTGCTTCAATGTTGCGAGCACGGTTGCAGCAGAGCATGGTACATTTGTGTCTGAAGCAAGCAGCTGCATAAAGAGATTCAGCTGTATTGTTCTATTTTGCGAAGGTGATTGCTTCATATTTTGTGATCTAGGGGAGAGCGTCGTTCCAACAACTTCTGGGTCATCGATGATAAGATTGTCAATGATATACAGACGTTCCCCTCTTGCATCGGTTACCACTTCCAACATAAAACTCTTGGTTCTGCCCCCATCCGATGGTGGCCCGGAGCACTCTATCACGACGCAGTCATTGCTTTCGGGCACTGCCACTAACGATACTCTCGGGCCTTGTCGTAAGCGATAAATCTCGACAATACCTTTTCTTTTGAAGTGTATCACCAAGTAAATCTGTTTTCCAGAACCAGCCTCTTTGCAACTCCAATGCTCCGTAAAGTGGCACGAAACATTACGCATTCCTTTCCACATACGTATCGCTTGGTTTGTTTCGAGATCAAATAACATAACACGGCCCAGATTGTCGGTAGTGACAGCCATAGTTCCACTAGGATCAACCTTGGCACTCTCAAATCTTCGAGGAAGATCACTGAACACAAGTGCAGCGCCATTCAACGGAAACGGGTATGTATCATGCACGCGTTTTTCTTCCATCAACGGGACACGAAGATTTTGGTTACTCTTCTTTGTCGTGCCTTGGCTGGTTGACAGCATTGCGACAGTGCTATTGTTAACGTCTTCGTCGTTGATCGTTTCGTCAACGTCCATAAACTCGTCATTATTTGAGTCGTCGTCTTCACCTACATCATCATTGCCAGCTCTCTTTCCGAGACCCCACCGCATAGCACCAACTGCCACACCAAGAGCTCCTTTCACTAGTGCACTAGTGCCTCCTAGCACTGTTCCTGTTGCAGGGCCATAAATTTCATCAGTTGATGACGCAGCTGAATTGTTGTCGTCCCGATCTTTATCATGAAGGGGAGATTGAAAATCTTCTTCGTTGTGATTTCTTCCTTCTACATTACTTTCAGCTGCCGAAGCCGCGTGGAACCTGGAAGAATTGAATTGAAGAGGCATTGTTGAAGCATGCATGGACTGCCCGGGAAGCACTAGTGCTGACTCTATGGGTTGGTCTATGTCGCCTTGCGTGTGCTTTGTTGACTTGATTGCAGATGTCAGCATGCTCCAATAGTCACTAAAAGACTCTGTTGGAAGATCCGGTTCGTCGCTGTGGTCGGCTGGAGGGTTATCCAAAGGCGACTTCATGTTACCACCCAACGGAATTGTCGCGAAGGCATCGCCTGTACTCGCAGCAAGCCCCTTGTCACTGTTCATTTTTTTCCCGGCATCATTCCAATCTACTTTTAGAACAGAGCTAAATATCTTCCATGAAGGCAGCTTAACCATTGTGCCATTCTCATACGTTACCCAGACAACGTCTCGATTCAATGTCACTGCCTGTTTGTGTTTCTTTTCTCTAGATATGTCATCTCGATGAAACGCCAGTGCTTTAATGCCAATAAATGTGTTGGTCCCTTCTAAATAATTGCGACTTGATTCATTAGATACTGAAGGTCTGTGAAAGATTTGCATGTCTGCGTCAGCGTGATCATCAAGGACACTAATATCAGTAGTATGTGCGTCAACATCCCGATCACAAGTATCGTCTTTGTCCTCATCATGATTACCTTTGTTCTTTTGAGGAAGGATTTGCAACACAACGGGATGATGATTTTCACAATTAACGTCATCTTTAAGATTTTTGTTGGTAATGGTTTTGCACTTGTCGTATTCTAAGAAGAACTTCACTTTTTCATCTTCGTCGTCATTAGAAGTAATCTGTTCCGATACATGAATTGGTATGGAATAAATCTGATCTTGAGATGTTCCAATAACTATCCCCACTGTTCGTCGATTTATCAGCTTGGGTGGCTCATCACAGTCGGCTAAATTGGACACTGTGATTGCAGGAGATGGAATGATCTCGCAGGAAGTTATTTCTGCATTCCAATTCTCTACTACGCCTGATGGTGTATGATTATGATCCTTCAAGCTTAAATGCAGTGGTAATGGGTCGGCCCTTGACGGAGGGAAAATTAGTGCAGCAGCTGTCGAATTAGATTGAGATGGTCCATCGGTCCTACTACCAAGTACTCGTCTATTTGACACTTCCACCCATTCTAGGTTATCTTCATCGTCCCCCTTCATGTCACCAACATCCTCATCGGCTTCGTCAAGAACAACGTGCCGTAACTCCAATGCAAACAGTTGTGCCAATACCACCTGCTTTCCGTAGGCGACAGCGATGAACAATCGCGTTTCCTCGTTGCCGTTTCTGTATGGGTCCAACTCGATTATTTTTACCCGTTGAATGACATTGGTTGAATCACTTTCACATTGTCTTATTTTGGAAATTAGGGCAGACACATCGAAACTCGTTGGTAGATTTCGTTCCATTTCAACGTCGTTGTTGTTTTGCCGAGATGACATGATGTTATTCGCTCTGAGCCTCGGAGCTAGCGAGCAATGAGAGATCACGACAGGATGGACAGGCCAGGGCGGGGTTGTTCAATATATAAATTATCGTTTACCTCCTTGACAATGCAAGGCAACAGGCGCTGCTAACATCTTTATCTACACACTATCCACTACTTTTATGCTCAGCTAGTGTATTAGGTACCTACTGCGCAGTAGATTGATAGTAGAACACACAGATACCTACCATACATACGGGGTCAACTGTAAAGAAACTGTAAATCCGTTACATAGATACTGGATATTCAAAAACACAGGTGGTCACCCCTACTTTCACGCATTACAATCAACCACTTCAAAGACGACGACGACGACGACGACTCCATAAATATGGCCATACAACATATTCCTATCTACCAGGCTGCCTGCCGTTTGTTGGTGTAACAGTGAATAGCATTTGAAGTATCTAATGTAGCATGAGCCGACGCAGAGATAGTAGAGAGTAGCAATATGAAGAGATTTTTTCAAGCAAGAAATGAAGGTTCTGCCGACAACACGAAGAACGCTCCCTTCTCACCTCATCCGTTCGCTGCCGCTGCCAACGAAGAAAGCGCCGCAGCTGTGTCCATGCCATCACGCAAACAGCGAATGCAACTCCTGAAATCCATCATCCACCATGCCGATGCCGTCCAAAAACAATTCATCGTCCCAAAGCAAGTTCAAGACGACAATAAGAGTAAAGGCAACAATAATTTGAACAATATTTTTGGCAATGATGATTCTGACCAGGTTAACAATAAATGCTATCAACGCTGGCATGAAATTCTCCAGGACCGACTTGTTCCGCTTTCGGTCCGTGCTCTTAATTTACTAGAGACAGATGCTGAGAGAGAGGTTAGCGAAGACGAGGAAGGGGCATACTTTGCAACACTGGGAGGCATGGAGGAAGAAATTCAAGTCATGGCCATTCTGGCTCGAGCTGCAGCACTAGATAATGATATTGATCATATTCGTGACCAAGAAAAAGCCATTGAAGGCAACAATGCTGGGAATCATGAGATGGAACAAATCAATTGCTCAATTAAGTGTATTGCAATGTTATTATTTCATGTTGTACTACAGTCTTCATCGGTGGGATGTACTGATTCCGGTGACAGCAATAAAAGTGCTTCTTCCGGAACAAGCAGCAAAACTGTGGCAGGGTATGATGGCAGGGTGCGACATGTCATGAAAATGGCATGTGTTGACATGTTGTCTTGTGCCATCGTATCAAGTGTTGAAGCATACGATCAGAGGAGTGCAGAAGCAACAGCTGATGAAAATATAGAGCAAGCGCAACAGACTGGGAATTTTGATTATGGTCATGATTGGGATGTTAAAAAAATCAAAGCATTTCTAGAGTTAGACGATCTGGGGAGGGAGGCCATCTTTGGTACTCTGTGGAAGCCCTCTTCCGGATCAAAAAAGGACAAGTCAATAGAGAGTGATGTTGTTGATAAGGATAATCCGGAAAAAATGAAATCGGAAATCGAAACAGCTGATGAGCACCTTGATTCGCTTATACGAGATGAGATGCACGAGCAAATACCAACTCCTGCACCAATACCACAAGCAGATGAAAAAGACAGCGACAACACAATTGCTCAGGCAAAATGTGAGTGCCTAGAAACGGAGGCCGGTCATAGCTTGGACGCGGATCTACTATCCAAAAGGAAGTTCAATGCAAAGTTCTTAGCCACCAGGAAGTTTGAGCTAATAGAACGTCTTGTTGCAATCGATATCGTTCGATTTCTCATGGCAGAGGAACGGGAAAAGAAGCTGCAGGGACAAAAGTTAGAAGAACAAAAGAAGAAAATGCCAAAACTACCTGTGTTTCTAAGGAATAACGTTGAGGAAGAAGACGGAGACCTTTACGACCACGACGGAAATACACAAGATGGCGAAAATGATCAGTCAAATGAGGAGCAAGATCTTGATGTGAATTCTAGTTCTCGGTATTTTACCGCCTCTCGCATTCAACGCATCAAACGCGGTGTGAAGATTGCTACCGCAGGACTGGCGATTGGAACCGCATTTGCAATCACCGGTGGGCTCGCCGCGCCAGCTCTTGCGGCCGGGATTGGTGGCATTGCTGCGTTAACAGGTGCAGCAACCGCATCCTCTACAGCCTTGCTTGCTGTATTGGCAACTTTCAAAGCTGGAGCGTTACTGTTTGGTGCTGGTGGTGGGGGCATTGCCGCCTACAAAATGAAGAAAAGAACTGCGGGACTCTCACAATTTGAAGTTCGGCGCGAAAACATTGAGCAGTACATGTATCAGGGTGCTTCTGAAGAGAAGATGAAAAGGGGTATTGCCACTATGCTACCTCAACTCCATACAACTGTTGCTGTGACAGGATGGCTGAGAGACAATGATATCGCTGATTTTCAGCTCGCGTGGGGTTGCCAGCCAACTTGTAAGTATGAAAAGGTCAACGATTTCACTCTTCGTATACGCCAGCTAAGGCGGTTTTACTCCATATTCAATCCACCGTTGGTGCACTTGTGCGAAGATTTCATGCTAACACTGAAGTCTCGGCTAAAGAAGGAATTTTGCTGGGATAAAATTTGGCTGCAGCTTGAGCAAAAGTATGGTGCTAATCCAGATCACATGATCCCTCTTGATACGCCACGGGAGAACGAAGTCTTTCTCTCCAGTGATGAGAAGGCAATCATCGACGGGGTTCTAAACACCGCCAAATTGTCCAGTCTCTCCAAGAGAGGGTTGGGTGCAGGTGGAGCGTTTGAGTTCAACGAAAACGACGAAATCGCTGATTTGCTCACTCGAGCAACAACAGCAACCGAAACTTGGAGCAAAACAACATCTGGCAGTGAAGTTGATACTGAATCAAATACAATGGAGAACGAATTGGATGAGTATACAACTTGTAAAGATGAGGATCAAAAAGATAAACAGTTGGATTCCGGTGGATGTTTGAGTGCAACTGTCTCGTCGGAAGGTAGACCACAATCTTTGCAGGAAAGGATGTCCAGTCAGAGAGCGCAACAACTTTTGTTTCTAAAGGAGAAGGGTTTAATTGAGAGTGATGCCGATTTGAAGGAAGGCGCGGGCTCGCCGAAAATGGCTTCTTCAACTGAAGATGATGAGCAGGACAACGACGACGCTAAAGCAGACGACTCAAGAGATGAACTTTACATTGATGGCCGATGCCCTGTTGTTTGGGATTGGAATAGACTCTATGCAAGTGATCTTCACACGGTTACTTGGGAAAGCAAAATGTTGAGCTCATTATGCCATATAGTTGAGAATATGGCGATTGAAGTATCCACCCAGGCAACAAAAGTAGCGTTGCAATTCTCCGTAATTGGAGCGATTGTTTCTGCCGTAGCAATTCCTTCGGCTTTACTGACAGCAACCAAACTCATTGATGACCCATACCAAATTGTTATCCTTCGTGCCGACGAGGC
Source organism: Skeletonema potamos (assembly GCA_036940105.1). Lineage (NCBI taxonomy): Eukaryota > Bacillariophyta > Thalassiosirophyceae > Thalassiosirales > Thalassiosiraceae > Skeletonema > Skeletonema potamos. Next base: position 119,716 of record JALLBJ010000017.1, read on the forward strand.
TGGACGAGAATTGGCGAAATGCTTACTTCAAAGCGATGAACGCAGACCTGTCACGTTAATAGGATTCTCATTTGGAGCGCGAGTAATCTATTCTTGCTTGCGGGAATTAGCCCACCAGCAAGATATCTGGGAAGAATCTCGTTCTACCAAAGCTGATGTCATTGATGAAGGAAGGGAAAACAAGCAGGCTTCTGTAAGCTTTGAATACGATCGAGAGCCAGCATCGCTGATAGCAGATGTGATTTTCATTGGCCTCCCGAGAGTCATTGACAAGAAAGTGTTGACTTCATGTCGACGCGTGACAGGTGGGCGACTTGTAAATTGTTACACGACGAATGATTGGTTGCTATCACTTCTGTTTGTGGCTAGGGCTGGTACCCCTTGTGGTATACGGGCCGTGCGGGATGTACCCGGTGTCGAGAATTTTGACGTAACGCAGTTCGTGGAGTCACACACGAAATATGCAGATGCAATCCCAAAAATACTCCAACATGTGCGGTTCGCAGAGCCGTAATTAGAGCAGACGAACAGGATAAAAAGCGCCTAACGGGAAGAAACATTAGTTACTGAGTCAAGAATCAAGATGCGTTTGTTATGTTATCAAACAGAGAGAAAGCCGGCTAAGTCCGGGACATGCGTATAATTTTTTGAATTGAATTCATTGCGTTAGCAGAAATTATTCCTAACTGAATCAAAGTGTTGTAGATAGCATCGCAGATGCGCAACAAAACATGTAGGTAAATTCATCAAATTGAGTCAAGGGACAGTCGTTGTCTTAAAGCCCCATCAGAGCAGCCATTCTTACTGTAAGGCTGACATATAGATCGATATTTGCAGCAGTCTCAATTCTTTAGATCTGGACGTGGAGGTGGTATTGTAGAGCCTCGTCAAGCTATTTTCCTCGTGCACGTGGGGGGTGCGCAGCTGTCAAATCGTTTCTCTTCTGCATGTGTGCAAGGAGCAAGTACAGAGGTGGTGCAGCTGAGTAACTGCTGGTCGCCGGTGGTGAGCTGCGCAGCGGTGAGAGGATCTGAAAGATGTTTCTCTAACGTCTCTTCATGTGCTGGGAGTATCTACGAAGTAACCCCAGCCTTGGTTTGGGCTGGACTTGTAGGAAGTTGTACGCTTGATGCTTGTCTCAGAGGCATTTCCGCCAAGAGCAGAAAGGTTGCCCATGCATCGGCTCCTCGAAAGGCCGCCCACCTTACTCCTGGAAATGCAGGAGGAAGCAGACTCTTGGCTTGAGAAAGAATCACAGGACGAGGCCATGCTAGCGGGCGAAAAGGATGAAGCATCATACAAGGAGTCTTCGAAGGAGATGCTCAACATGCTCGCGGCGATCATGTCGGTTGGGGTAGGAATGCTGTGAGAAGAGCTCATGTTCATGGTTTGCTTGTTTTGTGTTGCGAAATTTTCCGATTCGAATGATATGTGCAATACTCACAGCAAGCGGCTTGCTTGTGATATTGTAGTCATTGATTTGCATTGGTGTACTTTTTTCACAAAAGTACATAGCTTGACACACGGCAAACTGTAAGCCTCATTAGGCCTCAGTGTCCACCACCTCAGAAGGGAAGTGAATTACTAAAGTACTGATTCCTTCGTATCACATTTCAATTATGCAATTGGGGGAGGAATCTCTGCATTTGTGGAGGGAGACGTGGTAAAATTTTTGACTCACCCCGCCCGGGCGGTGAAGAAGTGAGAATTCTGGACATTTGTCATCGTATTTCCATTCATTTGTGGTCTGTGGAACGCTTCAAAAGTGCACAGCTCGGAGGATAGCTTTCTAAAAATACTCCTGTGTATGTATGTAAATGGCATGATGTACCCCTACTTAAGCTATCGTACTTCCTACTTACTAAAGCCCTAGTACCTACCAACGCCATTAATATCTTTTAGTCCCCTTGAGAAGCTACGTTGCCGTTTTTCAAAGAGGATCTCATAACAATATGTTTAGTTCAGAAGTTAAAACGAAAACTAGATACCTGCTAGGAAGACGGGGCCGTCACATGGGCAATATCACAATTCTCCAGCTGGTATTTTCTACTGATTCTCCACTTAGTATGACATCGAAATTGCAAGATTTCGTCTGCAGTCAAGATATTCAAGTCAAAAGATATGACGACAGTATTGCAGCCGACAGAGGTACAGAGTAATTGTCATCGCCAGCAGGAATCAACTCTACTGCGGCGCACACAACTGAAATAAGCAGTAGTCTCCCCACCAGATCTGCAGTACTCAAATCTAATGGATCCATCACTCCAAAGCCTGTCAGCCACGAAATCAAACCAAATGAACCAGCAAGTGCTCCTGAAACGAATGCGATACTTCCTGCTACAGATTTGTTTTTGTTGAATGGCCATTTATTGGTAGAGCCGAACCTCCGTCCTAACAGATCGGCAAGTCCGTCTCCTACAGCCATTGTAGCTATTGAAATAATTCCGACGGGGGAATCAGTGAAGCAGAAAAATGTAAAAAACAGGAGCACCATCACATACACAAAAGGCCCTCCTAAAGCCTCTTCGGCATTCCCAGAGCGAGAGATGGCCTGTGCCAATTCAATTTCGGATCCATCAGATGTGCTTCCCTCGCTGGTATTGTCACCACTGCTTCCCGTGCCGGCCAGATATAATCTAAAGGCGTTCATCAACGGCACAATACTGGCAAATACTCTTGCCCCATATGCATTCGAAAACAAAGGCCAAACCAAAATGAACAAAGGTGCTGAAAATGTATGTATGATCTTTCTCGAGTCTCGTGGTTCCAGTTTTCCAACTGTTACAGGATAGGTACATGCTTTGACAAAGAGAATGGCTGCTAAAATGGAAAACACTGTCGCTGCTAAATCTCTATAAATGAGAGTTGGGTTGTAGGTTTCGAAAGATCCTGAAAATAGAACCCCGAAAGGAAGATTTACAAGAAACGGTGGCGCAGTAGCATCCATGAGCGGCCCAGGGACACGACCGGTGAATGCAGCGATCGTGGTTGCGGAAATAGAAGTAAGAGCTGCTATAGGGATGATAAGTTTCTTGTTAAATGGAGATGGCGAAGGCCTGTCGACGTCTTCAGATTGCGTCATCCGCGGCTGTAGTCTATTGCATCGTTTCGTCGTTGCTTTTGAAATGTTAGACAGTGCCGACTCCGTTCGTGGCACGTAAAATGATGTACCGCTGGATATGGCGGTCATCAGTAATAGCAGCAAAAGAAGCCGTCTCATCATTCTCGTTGCATGATGAAGAGGCGGAAATGCCGCTGGATATATGAAAGGCGAAGTCCAAAAAAATAGTGTGCTATTTTTATGACTTCATCAAGTTTCATCAAGAGATAAGTATCTACCATATAAAGAGGTATTGTAGGTATTGTACCGACGCTGGATGATGTCACACACCAGCACCTGTCACACACCCTCGCTAAAGGGCCCCGCGGGCAAAAAAAGAGAGGAGAGAGGGAATTCAACTATGTATGTACGCGTATGGACACGGTACTCTGTAATGGTACGTAAGGAGGATTGCCCATGCTTTCAAAAACACACTGTTGTAAACGTAAATACCTACTCAGAACAACTACAAACCCAGAGCCGATTTGATCAGCTCAATGAGCTGATCGACCTTCTCCTTTCGCTTGTTTGGATCAGCATCCCCCCCAACAGGCTTGATGGTCAAATTCAATGATGAAGGATGTTTAAGTGCCACCGCCTGCACCAAAAAGTAGCAGCCACCCAATGACTCTTCTTCTTGTGCATACAAAAAGAACTTGAATTCGGTTGGAAGCTCTCCGCTCGCAATCGTAAATACACTAAATGCACTCAATGCACCCTCCACTACCTCAGTGGAAGGTGGAGCTGAACCCATAGGTAATCTGGAAATGACGATGGCTTCTGAATCGGGAATAGATCCCCATTTACTTTGATAATCCTCTCCACTAAGAGAAAGACTCGTTTTGAGTGACAGTGACTGGAGTGAGTTGGAAGCAGGTGGTGCTGGAGCAGGCGCAGGGTCGTCAAATCCAAATCCAAGTAAATCAACTTCCGCTGATGATGCAAGATGAGGAGGTGCAGCTGTAGTACCATAATCATCAACCAGAGATGCACCATTCATTTGATCAGATATTGCGTTGACACCAGGATCAACGACTGGCGCTGCCGCAGCTAGAGGGTGTTCAGTTGGCAATTTCACAAAAGGCACAATATTTTCCTCGTCAATAAAATTTTCTGGCTTGCAACGATAAACAGTGCAAAGAGTATTGAATTCGTCCATGAGAGCTGCGCGCAATTCAAAATCATCATCCTCAGCAAACTGGCTGGCTTTCACTGCCATTGATTTTGAAATGATGGACTTGGCAATAGTAGGATCGGGTGAAGATCTCAGCAACCGGTAGTAGAACAAGGCGCGGTCGTGCAGATCTTGCGAAGACATATCTTCTGTTGCCTTCTTCAGCAGTCTCCCCAACATCTGTTGCACTTCAGGTGGGCGAGTAAAGAATAGATTTACCGTGGCAGCGAGCAGAGCAGTCTTTACGCTGGCATCCGCAATATTGTCGTATGAATCAATCACCCTCTCCAATGCATAGGGAGCCTCAGTAATATCTGCTCCACATTCCCCAAGCAAGAAGATAATTGAGGCTTTTCCCGTTGGCTCATTGATATACTTCAGGGCGCGAGGAAGAGGTGCGGATATTACTGGCTTGATGCTTTCATTGCGCATCACCAATGCAGCTAATGCAGTCGCCGCCTCCGAAGTCACGTGTGAGATTCCTTGCAAATCGAGCATGTCCACCAAGCGCCTACAAATCGACTCTACAGCGCCCTCTCCACCAGAATCATTGAGTGCAATGTTTGCCATAGATCTTACTGCGATGCGGCCCAAGGTTTCATCTGCATCAGTTACAAGCTCACCCAGCTCGGCGACAATGTCTGGCGCAGTGTTTGCGTTCGCCAATTTTGCCAGGATGCGAATTTTTGAGTGCTTGATGTGGGTTGGGTCACTATATTTGACATAGAATTGACGGTATTCATCGTCGAAGATGCCAGGGCAGAGATCAATCAATTGATCTGCATACTTTAAGAGGACGTACGATAGCTCACTTGATCCCGATGCAATTAAAGTGACCAGAGGAGCCTTAATGCGTTCGACAACCTGTTTTGATAAGTCATCTACCGAAGGACAATCTTCATCGCGATTATCTCCGGGGCGTTTTCCAATGGCCGTGGCAATCGAAAGGAAAGCGCGGATCGTCGCTACAACTGCTCCTGCATTGGCAGTCTTCAACACTGGATCCAAAAGATTCATGATTTGAAACCCCTCCTCATCATTCGCTGGGATGTATCGTGGAATCAAGTCCAACACTGCTAGAATACCAAATTCGCTAAACTCATGGATCCTATTGAGTAAGTGAAGCATTACTGCCCTATTCAATGCCATCCCTCCAGATTCTTGCTGAATCTCATTCAGAACAAAGATGCAATTTGTCACCACAGATGGATCAGGATCACGTAACATTTCGTACAAAATATCATTGAAAGCAGCCCTGTCAAACTCCTCTTTGTTTAAATGGTACATCTTCAAGATGCCCATAACCCCTGTCTTCCTTACGTAGGCGTGCCCATCTTGCAAGGAACGACGTAATGGTTCTGAGGTGTATTCAATCATCTGCGGCAGTCGCAATGAACACAACGACCGCAAGGCTAATCCTCGCACCATGGGATCCTCGTTGCCGCAGTCTTTAACCAGTGTATTGGTACACATCTGCGCAAGATCTGGGTGCGTGTCGGCATAATTACACAAAAATAGATATACCATTTTCTTAATAACTAAGTCTCTTGTCTCAATAGCCAACATCATCTCAGTAAAAAGACGTGAGACATCGATACCCAATGTCATGTAGGCAATGACTTTTTTCATTATGTCACGTTTTTTCTGCTTGTCTCGTTCGGTTCCAAAAGTGCGGAGTAATTGACGAAGTTCGTTAACTTCGCCTTTTCGACTTTCAGTAAAGTAAGAGTCGTCGCGTCCGGGCTGGCCGCCTGGGGCGGGCATTCCCCCCGGTCCACCTGGGGCGGGCATACCGGAGGGTCCTCCTGGCATAGGCATATTATTGGGTGGGTAACTCATGTTGGGTTCTATTACCAGCAGTACAACGAGGTTATCAACAGCAACACTAAAGCCTAAAAAACGCGAAATGAAAAATGACAGCGCTTTTCTCTCGTCACCTTTTCCCAACTCTCCAATGGGAACCTGGGGTTGACACTCTTCGTGTTGTGAGTGGAGTTCGATTCAGCCACTTTGCTTGCTTTTGTTTTTCGAAAACTTAAAAGACCAGCAACAGCAAGTGGCTGGAATCCACTCAAAAATAATGAGTTTCAACCCCAGGTTTCCAGCTCTCCTTGAGCATGAGCTGCATTAGGCCATGAGCTCTTATTTCTCTGTACAATAAACCTAAATCATACCATTATTAAGTAGGCACTCTTCTGCACTATTGCTCATCCCGCTGTTGGCTGGAGGAATGCGACAAGTAGAAGAAAGTAGAACAATGCTGCTGACGTTATAGTAGATAAATACAAGGCCAAGATGAAAATATTTCCCTCCTCTCATAACGGCTCGCCAATTTCATCAATGGATTCGCCACCATCATTGATGGTCAATAGTAGTAGGCGAAAATTTCTGTCTTCGATTCTGACAATTGCTGCAACAACTACAACTCAACTCGCACCAGCTAATACGCACCTGTTTCCAAACAATATAATAATAGCTAATGCTGCAGAAACCATAGGAAAGGATCCAAATTGCAACAATGCTTCATGTCTTGGTGTATGGGATGGCTTGTTGGCAGATTGCCCTCACACTTCCACCAAGTTGAAAGGAGCTGGATGTGTATCAAGTCAAGATGACACGCCAGGAGTATTCGCTGAGCCTTGGGACTATTCAGAGGTATATTATGATGAAGATTCATATGTCAAGCAAACAGATTTGTTGATTCTTGCATTGCAAACTACATCGAAGCAGCATGGTGATGAAATGGAAGTATTACTACAATCAGGGAGATATCTTAGAGTTGCATTCAAGGATGGTACGACTGGAGAATCATCTACAGGAGAATTTTACTTCACTCCAAACGACACGACTGTACAATTTCGCATAGGAAGCAAAGCCACAACACCTGGCTCGTTGGTTGGTCGCTCTTTATCAAATATGGAGCGCTCAGAGCGCATTAGAATGGCACTTCGCTACACAAAAATACCTGTGCTTAGGAATAGAAAGCGTACTTGGATATTTGTCGAAAGCGATGACATGGATGGGTTTGGTCCAGGCTTCAGTGAAGCATTGGGACCCCCGGCAGAAATGACACCAGGCGAATTGGGTGAGGAAAGAGGAGGTGATAATAGAAGAGTGGGAGAGACTCGAAGATTATCGGACGATGTCGATCCAAGATTGAAGATAGATTTTGTTGAGACATTCCCCATTCGATCAACTAGATGAGTTGTAAAATCTGTAACCAATGTTATCATTACTGTCCATCACAGCATGCCGGCATATTATTGTTTATGTGCAGAAGTGACATTGCAAAGGTCGCTGTCCACTTGACTTCTTGAAACCGAGCTTGCGATAAAAAGTTAAGCACCTCATGCTTATCTAAATGCATTATCGATTGCTGCTCATCATCTCCGGTTCCTGCGAATGATTCAGATCCTCCATTTGGCAGCAGTGGCACTGCATTCTTTAGCATATATAAATAGGTGAAACCTCTGGTGGAGGACGTAGAAAAGTTTTGAATCAACAAATGACAAAAATAATGATCATTCTATTCTTTCAAAACAGCACTCACCCACCACGATTTACTGCTGTTCTATATCGCCCGAGAAAAATCCAATCAGGATCGCCCGAAGTAGGAATATTCCCTTCAGGAATACCAAATTTGTCGACAATGGGTGGGATAGAATCACGTTGTATTATATCTTTGATCACATTTCTCATCCGATTTGGGTCCTTTCGGACACGATCATCTCGCTTGCCAAAATTTGTGTTTACTCTCCCAAGTGTGGCAATCGAACCCAAACCTAGTTCTTCCAGCACTTCTCTTTTTGCACTTGTCCATGGGTGCTCACCATCGTCGACGAAACCGCCGACGGGGGAGAAGGTTTCTCCCGGAACAGCGTATTTTCGTTGCTTGAATACAACAAATTTGCCTTCGACTGTTTGCACAACGATGTTTACTGCATTAACTTCTTCAAGGAATATCCAATCGTTAAATATCTTTAGGCCATCTTCGCTGGAAACTGTATGTAAGTCGCACCTTGCAAAGCTAGTTTCTGCCACCGTTCTCACTGCCACTGTTCGGTCACTTCGCCATGTTTTCCCTTTGTATTTCATTGCATAATCATTTTGTACTGTGTTAATTGAAGGCTTGAAAAAGAATCTGCTAAGCAAATATAAAACAACAAAAGCTGCAGTGAGATGGTTAACGTTCCAACAACGTAGTAATATCATTGCTTCTGTGCAAAAGAGAGCAACCACTCTTCACAGACTCTTCACCACTGACACACCGCCCTCGCGCTTGATGCATTAGGTTGACTAAAATCGCCCGACTGAAGCCTTGTTGTGTCATGATGAGGTCAAATGTCCATTTTGCTGTCCTGACCGCAAGCAACACATCGGTACACCATTTCGTATCTACAGTACTGTCCACATCGGCCTGAGCCGGTGCTACTGACCAAAGAAGCATGTTTGGGATAGGATTGAAAATAAATCTATTTGTTACAACCGTCATCTCTCGTTTTAGCGACGCTCCAACCTGGTATGTGTCATGATGAGGTCCCTATTGGGCTTGCCGCCAGCACCAGCACCACGCTGGGCCACCATATCATATTTTTTTTTACACGCCTAATTCTTAGTTTATGATATCTGCTCTGATTGTTTCAGATTTCTACTTTTTATATCACTGTGTCACCTTAAGGTTTTCTTATGTTTATTCTTCAACATTACTCTTTTTTTAATCTGCATCTGTACAATCATCTTATGTGACGGTTTTGTTTCCTCGGTTGATCCTATCCTTTTCAATGATAGCTATAGTTAGTATAGTTTTGCTGATGAGCATTGTTGCCGATGAAGCAAAAAGGGAGCAGAATTGAGTTGTTGGCGTGTGGACTTGCATGTGGAGTAACAGTTTTGATTTGCTCTGTAGGAGTGACTGGAAAATCATCAAATGATAAAAGATCAACTACCTCTGTAGGTTTGGGTTCACTAGGTTCGTGGTCTTTGTTGATAGCAAAGCCCATTTGTTTGCTTTCCACGTTCCTGTTTGGGAACACTCCAATCTGGTATATCTTAGGAGCACAGAAGTAGCTAATGCCATCGACCAAGAGATCGTATTGCCTCCATTCAGCATCTTGAGTCTGCTTCAAACTTGTAGATAAGGAATGGATGATAACTTTCAAATAGTGGCCTTCCTTGTCATACCACGAATGCGTCATCTTGCCATCGGTCATATCACAAACATTGACGAAGATCACTTTGCCATCGTATTCAATTGACTGCTTCCCCGATGATAACGACCACATGATAGATACTTCATGTTCTTCACCTCTACAGTCGTGTCCCACGAGTCCATCATATATTGCTGTCATGTTCGTGTATCCAAACTTGAAGCGGATACGACGTTTTGACATGGGCACTATCCTTCCACAGTTGGCGGAAGCGTAATCAATTTGGTAAAACGTGTGAGGAACCTCGCCAATTGCTCTATCATCCGATGAGAGAAAGTTCATCATGTTTATTGAAAAGACTTGGTGTCCAGAAGGTGTGTTCCCGTGCGTTGGACGCTACAAACTTTACTGCTTAACACAGAGGAATGAAAAATTTTGAAATGAATCACACATGTTACATTGAAAAAAAATTTGGAATTTTTTCAATTTTTTTAAACATTTTTCATCACCTTTATTGGCGAGAAGTATTTCGTATCTATGCAAAGTATGTACCTACATACTTACAAGCTAGATACTTTTCGATGATACGAAGTACCTCTCCACGGGCCCCAGACGGGCCTGCAACAGAAGGACTCGAAACTAAATCATGATGATTTAGATCTAAATGATTATTTTTACAAGAAAGCCATTTTTCGCAGGGTAAGAATTCTTACCCTGCGATTCTT